>JBBPPG010000624.1:0-18966 GCA_038091855.1 Leccinellum luteum
TTCCACACATATCACATGATCTTCCATGGAACATTCTATGACATTCTATACCACAATATGTACAAACATCTTGTGTAGTATATAAGGGCACTACCTCTGCCCTAAATCAATAGGCTCTTCTCTCCTAAGAACTACTACATGGTTCGAAGTGCCCCTTAGCTTTACAGCTCTAAGCTTCTCATATTGAGTAAGTCTCTACTCAGCTCAATCCCTTTATCACCCTCGCTGCGCTGTCGGGATCTACGGATCTCGATAGCATGGCCATATCACGGTGTGTTGCCAATTTTAAGAAGTTCAAACTGACACACAACCTTATCCAAATGCCAGGAGCGTCATGCAGGATTACTTTAGAATTTATGAACCTCACTTGGTGAGAGAGTGCAAGGTGAATCGACTCCGGCGTCGACGATTCTGGGCTGCAGGAGTCAATGATCTCTGGGCCGTCGACCAGCATGACAAATGGCTCCATCGATTTGGTCTGGCGCTCCATGTCGGCCTCGAACCCTTCTCAGGGCGTTTATTATGGTTGAAGGTCTGGCACAACAATCACAACTCTAAGCTAATTTTGTCCTATTACCTTGAAACGGTCGAGAAACTTGGGTGTACGTCGAATCTTGGTGTCGACCCAGGTCAAGTGCTAACTCTATTGCTAAGTTATCCCTATGATCACCCAGAGTGACCCTGGGACGGAAAATTTCGGAATCGCAAACGCGCAGACGATGCTTCGCCAAATGCAAGATCCTACGCTTGCCAGTGCCGGCTTCATCCAACACCGCTGGATGCGCAGCAAGAAGAATATTGTCCCAGAAATTGCATGGTCGCAGTTTCGCCGTCGTTTCACCCCCGGTTTCGAGATACTGCTGGACAAGGGAGTTGACGAAGGTTGGTACAACCGGCACAACACGTTGCAGAGGTAAGTGCCCAGGGTGTTCTGTAGTTAGTAGTACACACGACTAACCATCACCAGCATGATCTTTCGTTGGTTGTTCATCCCCTGGCTCCAGAAGGAGCTGGACAGCTATGTATTTCGAATCAACAATACTCGGAAACGGCGTGACAAAAATAAGGTATGTGTTGCATTGATGCGGCGGTGCCATTCTAACTTACGTTGATCACCACTAAGGTGCTCCCGCACGGCATCCTGCAGCTAATCCACCAGTCTGCAGCCGACTACGGCGCTCTGGATTTCAAGGTCATGGTATCTCCGGACGTGATCAACCACGTTCAGAATCTATACATCGATCCCGCTCTCCCGGTTTTTGAACTCGTACCACAACCTCTCAGCGAGTTTTTTAACCGCTGCTATGATGAGCTAGGCCGCCCACCTGTCGAGCGTGCATCCATCTGGCAAATTTATCTTCAGCTCTTAGATCTTGTGCAACAATGTCAAGGTATAGATGCAGCCCTCGAAGAAACCGGCATATCAATCACACTAAGTGACTTGGAAGATATCCCGATCATGCAAGGACAAGATCTGTGCGAGCGATCTGGGTACTTTGGCAGTGTTGCAAATGGTATGGGTCTACGTAAGTACGGTGTCGTTGAATGGGAACTGCACCAATGTTGATTACTTGCTAGAGGAGGAACATCTACAACAGCTTGACGAGTTTTTGGATGAAGAACCAGATGTTGGTGATGACGATGAGATCGATGCTGGTCCATCTGTATGGGTGGACAGTTTCACATCGGATGAAGAAGACTCTATGGAAGAGGTCGACGAGAGCTTATGAAATTAAGAGCAGCATTTTGGGATAGCTTGTACAGACTTTTTGACCGCACAAAAATACTACGTGACTCTGCATTCGTGATACTGAGCACTGACGCCGTAGCTATCGAATTCTGAAGTCCGAATATTTAAGCACGTGGATTGAAAACATGGAGGTGTTCGGTGTCCCACTGGGTTCGTTGCCTAAAAAAGTGTGCACGTGGTAGCGCGGTTGTCCGGCTTTCCATACTCGGAACTTGATTCCAACTCTGTTCTTCTTGTGTATCGTGCGACAACTCCCATTCTCGGTAACATACGGATCGAGACCAAGGATGACTTGATAGGGATGGAGGGTCTTGTTCTCGTCCATCCGTGGATCAGCCCTCTTATCGACGAGGATTTCTCAGGCAGCACACCTCGGTTTGATCTAGCAACACGTGCAATGCGGCTTGTTGTGCGGCTGAGACAGCCGTTCGGTGGGCTGCTACTTGCCTCCGAGAGTCGCGTGCAGTACAAACGTGTTGCGACGGACAGTTTCATCAAAGTTAAGATCCAGGCAGAGGTGCCGTTGGTGGAATTGATGAAGAGCATTCGTACGGTCGACGTACAGTAGTTGTGTTCTTGTTATTACTTTTCGATATCGGGACAACGGCGTACTTCACTCTACATATCTCCCCGGGACTTTATCTCCTCTTTCGTTGATTGGTGGATCCCTGTTCGTTCCGGGTCCCTACCCCGTCGATAGCACGTTGGTCTTAAACCACCCCAGCGAGCTCGCTGGGGAGCACGAACATATAACTACCCGGTTACCTTGACTTCCATCATGAAGAGTTGGTCCGGTAATAAGTAAATTCTCTCTACAAGACAAGTTGAAATCAGAAACTCTAACTAGTATATCGTACTCAGTGTATACTAGGAGGACGTTCGTGTAGCATATATGCATGGTTCAATTAATGGGTATGCGCCTGTCTGGATCCAGAGGCGTAGGGAGGCTCCCTTACTCCCGGACCGCGCAACCTCCGCCGATTCCATGGGGGTACCTGATAATCCCCTCTAACGCCCTCGCTGGGGGATATTTCGTACCTGACCCCGACTCGACCGATGACCATAGACGCCAACAACGCCGCAAACTTCAGCGCTTCCAGAACCGTGGGAGTGTCAGAGTGCTCAGGGTTCGCCGTCGAAGGCTCAGAATCGCCCGTGAAGGCACACCGGATGCAGCTCATGAGCGAGCTCGAAGGCTCCGACGAAGGAATAGCGATGGTAGGCTGGGGCTGCTTCAGATGGGTAATCGACCCCAGATGACCTACGACGTCGTCCGTGATCGCCGACGCGCTCTTGCCCCCGCCAAACGACACCCTATACTGTCGGTCCCACGGATTGTCGCGGAAATCCAACATCACCCAACGCAACGCCCTCGATTCATCATCCTCGCAAGTTACCACGATCGTGGCGATGATCCGCCAGAGCGCTTCGTATGCGGGGAGAGCGCGGTCCAAGTTTGACGGTTTCCTGCTTGCACCGACACCACCGGCACCAGCACCAGTGTTAGTGCGCGGAAGCCACGCGCGCAAGACGCCCTGCAGACCTTCCGGGAGCTTCGAGTTGTTCCGAGTCCCACCGGCACCGGGCCTCCCACCCGCGCCAGTGTTGCGGTCGTCGTAGAAGTCCGACAACGAAGCTGTGACCCGCCGTACGACGTCCGCGTCGATTACAAGGGGATCCACGTTCAAGAACACCACCAAGAACACGCGGAAGGTGATGCAGCGGATGAAGGATGCAAGGTCGACGTCGATCTGGGGGAGGTACTTTTCGATAGCTACGTTTGATTCGCTGATGAGCGCCTTCCACCTGCAGAGATCATTCAGTTAAACCTGATGCATTTTCAGCACGCGCCAGAAGTCTACTTACCTGTCGCTCTCATTTCTCTGAGGGTTCAGTGCGTTGTTCATGGTTGTGGAATGTAGTCCCAGCGTCTACACAGGATCTCGGGTTAACCCCCAAGCGCGCAAACACGAGAAACACGTGCAATCAACGTCAACGTCGCATAGCTCCGAGTCCTGACCACCTTCAGCAAGAACAAGGCAAGGAGCAGTAACAATACGAAAAACAACATGAAAAAGTACTTTGAAGACGATGACATGGGTCAGGGGTGCGCAGTTCCTGTAAATCCGTCCTATGTGTTTGGCTTAGCTGCTTTATATGCGCACCACCGGTGCTCTTATCGTCCGTGGACTGTCATAGTAACTATCCAACGCCGCATGGGGTCCCTCTGCATGTGCGTTTTGGTGCTGTGGCGTTCCTTTAACTTGATATCGTTTAGCTTTTGGACGTAAACGAGATAGGCTCCGTCGATTCGGAACGGAGATCTCGAGAGAATAACCCTCACGTCCGCGGAAAGGACTTTTTTTGATCCATTTCCATCCAATTGTGGTATAGTACCCTCGCGGAATGGCCTTGCCGCACTGCAGGCTTTTGATTGCACATGGGTCATACTCCGCGTTTCCGTCGGGAGGAAATGATTCTTCGCTTCCTCATCCCTGAAGAAACGGACTCTGCGCACTAGGTCACACCTCTTCTGACTTGTCACTCGTTGTGAGCGAACCATCACCCTGGGAATCATCTGCTTCCTCGTCCCTCTGAGGAAATGCACTGCACGTCTGCGCACTTGCTTATACCGCATTTCGGTTTGTCAAAACGTCGTATCAGGGCCTCAGGGATTGGGGTTTCGGGGATCATAAGACAATGTTGCTTCTCTGCACAGCCAGTCAGCTCTGATACGCTAGAATTTCCCTCAGGCCTGCTCGGACGCATTTCGGTATACAGTTTTACGACATGCCTTTCTGCACCGCCTTTCACAGAATTTATACAGGTACCGGTCGACTCCTAATCCATTTGGCACGGGTGACCGGCGACCTGCGTATCAATCATCAAACCAATTCAAACAACCGGCACTCCTCGCAGAATGTCATCTGCATATGCGTTCGATATCTGATTGTATTTCCCACAGAGATAGGCCAGTTTGTCCTCACACATACCATCCAGCCAAGCACACTCTTCAAATCCCGACTTTCAAATTCGCATCGGGGTACGCCAAGACCTGTAAGTATCAAGTGCAGATGGCCCACTCCGTTTACCTTATCCAGCTTGCTCCAACTTCCATTCCTCGAGTCGCTTCTTGCCAATCGTCCGCTCGTCGTCAGACGACAGCAGGATTCGTCTCGAGATCCGGCGCAGCCGAATCATGCATCAGTGCAATGCGGTGCACTATTGACTTCGCTCATCCTCGAGTTGCCATGCACGACCCAGTCATTCAGTCGTGCTGCGTCATCCTCTTCGATCCCATTTTTCAGACAGATCTAGTCTGTGAATCGTATGAAATGAGTAGTAGCGGCGTCAACCCACTTATCAGAGACAAACGCGAACGCATTTTACTCTCGCTTTTCCCATTATCGTTTCAAGCGAGGAGAGAAGTTCAAACATCAAACAACACGCTAGAAGCTCAAGCCTCAAGGCAACCAAGTCCCTCACACGGTGTGATCTCCGTTTGTCCCTCTTACGGAAATTTATTTCTCAAATGAGTTAAGTAATCACCCATGGCCGAACAGGTGCGTCAACTAACTTTCATCTCGGCGTTTACCCAAGGGGCTCTTCCAGCAATCCCATCGGGTCACCATTTCCCCCTGTCGGGAGTCCGCTTCAAGCGACATTGTAACTAGGATCGACATCGCCTTTCCTTCTGTTCCGACACATGGCGAAAACCTCCCACGTCGACCGTCATTACTCCCCTGCTCTCTTACCTCCCCCGTCCGAATTGGTCAGTCCGAACGACCATATCTGACTGAAGAAAGGCGTGTCATCGAAACAAGGGCCACATTACAAACATCATCTGCAGCTGGTTCAACGTGATCGTGCTGGTGCCCTCGATCCTGGAAACGTGTCAAGGACGAGCTTAAGCAGGATTGGAATCTGTGCGGGTGGCACCCCATTCGTCATCCGCGTCACCGCTGCCATCGTGTTCGTATTCGCATTCGTTGCCTTTATCGTCTTCGCGGTAGTCTCCGCCATCATTTTCGTCTCCTTCTCCTTCTGAGTCTTCTGGACCCGGGTTCAGCCGCCGTGTGCATTACCATCTCCATCGCCGGTTCTGCCCCTAAACGCAAGGTCTTCGGGTTTGTCAGCTGTTCCTTGGCCTTGCACCAAGCCCCCAGCTTCCCGAGGAATTCCGGGTACATCCGATTCCACGATTTGAATTTCGGTCCCGGTCTCGGTTGGAGTTTGGCTTCGATAAGACCGACCACCGCCGCCACGGTGGAGACATGCGATCGCGAAGACGAGAATGGGGACTGCGAGGACTACTCTGGTCATGATATACTATCTGGCGTGATCGGTATAGGTGTCAGTGTCGATAGCTGTGCCAAACAGTGCGGTGTGGTGCAGTGTTGGCGAATTATTTTTAGAAACGCAGTGCAGACAGGGTCTACTCGGTGCGGGAGATCAAGCGGGTTGGACAGATGAAACGAACAACCCGTGTCTTTGAGGCGGACGCGTAGAGGTCACATGTTTTGATTTTCACCTGACTGATTTCTTCAACCGAACTTCGAACATCGCGAAGACGTGTAGGAGGGAAAAAAAAGGGAACCATCATGGGTAACGATATAGCAGCTTCAGAGCGTCAGATAGGGAAGAGATTCAGTAAACAAGGATTCCAGTAAGCCATCCTTGTCTTCGAAGCCTAGCTGCTACCACGCGTGGTGGTGGAAGAGAAAGAAAATAGGTATGTGATCGCGATCGCGAAGATGAGAACTGGGAATGTGGGGACTGCGGGGATGACGTTGCTCACGGTACACTTATCTATACGTGACAAGTATCGGTTTCGGTATCAATATGGTCCACAGGAGGCTTTGTTCTTGATCGAGAACGCGTCTCGCAGGGGCTGTTCCCACCAGTGCGTGGTAGCTGTGTAGTGTTGGTGAACGCGTCTCTGAAGAGTAACGCGTGCCCCAGTACTTCGTCACTATCATATCGGCTATCCTCTGATCGAGTGAATTCGAGGTCGAGGTTTCCTGGTCAATAGGGTAATTCCCTGACACCATAAACGAGGTACCAAATCGCTCCAGCCGGTTTGAAGAGTGGGGCGGTATATGAGGCCTCGCTGAATCAGACAGTCGAGATGAGGGAGGATTGGCAATAGCAAAGTAAACAGTTGACTTACCCGGGAGCCATACCACAAAAGATCATGTACATCCAGTTCTGCCCGCTGTTGCCCCCAGTGCACATAAAATCGATTCCTCCCGCTTAATATGTATCAAGGGATACCACCCTACGTGCTGCATCGATATCATGTTCTGCATCAATCGTTTCTCACTCCCGCACTCTGTATCCTCTGGAATATCGAACATACCTTATATTAGTGGTTGCATTTTCAAGATAATCGACGTCGTTGGAGGGAGGATGGTATGTGAAATTGCGCGTGTGGTAAGCGCGTGTTGAGTCTGAGCGGGAAACGTGTCTCCTTCAATATGGAGTTCAAGGGTTAGTGCGTTTGTAGCAAGCAATCAGAAGGAGGATCAACAGACGGGTACGGTACGGAAGACTGACCTCCTGAGCACGCCAGTCGAAGTTGGTCTACAGTTCGGGGAATCATGTTGCTGTCCCAGTTCTGAGAGATACCAATCAGATAGTGACGCCCACAACGAAAAATCGAAACGACACGAGGGAAACCGTCCACGGAATAATCCTTGACTGTTAGGTGGGATATCTTTGCTTAGAGCGTGAACCACAATGGGCGCAAAAAGGTGAGCGAGATGTAGGTGAAAACGGCCGCCCAAGGCACGGGGTAACTGAGTGTACACGTGCCACCATATAGGCAATGAAGGACCAGAGATCTTCTTTGTGCTGGAGTATGTTTTCCAAGTTGCGCTCAAGGAAGAGGAGTAGTACGTAGTTACACCGAAGGTCCTTAGAAGAGTAGGAATGACTGTCTTCCTACTTATATAAGGGTCTGCCTACGGGAGACTAGGTTTTCTCGGTAGACTATGCCCAATCGGGCGAAGCGAGCTGTAGGGTGGGATGGGCAACTGAACAGCAAACCTTGCGAGTCGAGCGGAACAGCCCTGGACAAATCTTGGACGAAAGAGATTTGGAGGAGTAGCGGGTGCTGGCTAAGCGAATGAGCAGAGTCGTGAGGCGAGTGTAAGCCTCACTGCTTACACAGTCACGTGTCTCGTCCTATATATACCCGATCCGCCCATACGATAGATCAGTAGCTCTTGTACCCGTACGTCGTAGTCGCCCTGTAGAGCGTGGTCCTGTTCTTTTGTGCCCGCCCTCCTCAGTGTTTCCGCCGTTGGCCACGGTCGGCTTCCAGCGAGTCGCGCTAGAGTGCAGTCATTCACGCTTTCTGACTCGTTCAGGGGTTTTCTGCCCTGCTCCGAACTGAGGAGCATCTCGAAACTCATTTCACCGTCAAATATAAAACGCTCGTCAAGTCAAATGCTAAAAATTGGGTGTATCTCCCTGATGTACTTCACCGGTTCGCCGGAATCCCTTGTACCCATTCACCCGACCCCTCCGATCTGCTTTCCTCGCGGTCATCCGCGAGCGCATACTCCGATAACGCGCAGTTCGAGAGACTAGATCTAGGCCGCTTTCAATTCACGCCACCGAGAGGCGACCGTTGTCGATATCCTAAATGAAGCAAATTACGGGAGGAGCAGGACGTTATGGATTGCATGGTCAACCTGATGGCTTCGTCACTACGCTACACAAGGGCGAGGTACCAACGCTCTGTCGAGCGCTAAACCGTCCTCAGAATCCTTGGCCGATAGGTGGGCTATCTTTGCCTAGGGCGTGAATCACAAGGTGACACGTGCGTAGAAAGGTGAACGAGGTCAGAATGAAATCGAGCGCCCAATGTCGAGTTCGAGAGACGCGCGACGACGGGACACGACAGCACAGCAGCCTGAGGTGCGTTTCGCGGTCGCGTTCTACCGTAATATTAGTAAGCCACGCTTACGTGTCTATAGTCGTACCGTACGGTACGAGTACTTTCCGACTTTCCGAGTCGTACTGAGTCGTACGACACAGGGTAACTGCGTGAAAGTGGACGAGTGTGTGCGTGTATGCCAGGCGATGAAGGCATACCGAGAGTGAACAACCAGACGTTCTCTTCGTACTTCAACCTCACCCAGCATGTTTTCCAAGTTGCGCTCAAGGAAGGATGGTGAGTAGTAGGTCAGCATGGCCATCCAAGTCGATGAACGGCACTGACGAGAGAAACAGGGCCGAGTAGGGCGGACAGCCCACTTTTCCTGGTCAGCGGTCAACAGGTACATGCATCGGCAACCGATGAAAGAGAGGTACTGATGGATGCTCAGGAATCGAATGGAAAAAGCTCCACCTCCATTGTCGTGACTGACACGAATCCAATTGAAATCGTTACCGCGCTGACAAGAACAACAAAGCCGAGTAGGGCGGACAGCCCAGTTCCCCTGGACAGTGGTCAGCAGTTGCATCCATCGGCGACCAACATACGAGGGGAACAGATGGATATTCAGGAACAGAATGAAACAAGCAATGTCGCAACCAATGCGAATCCGATCGAAATCGTTCCTCAAGGTCGTATATATTCAGTCTCTTTTCTTGCCGACGGGGAGCATGTCGTGAGCGGAGGGTCAGAAAAGAAGATTCGACAATGGCGAATGGAGGATGATGACAAGGAGGCGGGGAAGTCAATGGATGCTGGGAGTTTTATTTTTGATCTGACAGTCACACAAGACGGCAACTGGATCGTATGTGGGACGAAGAGTGGTCGAGTGATCCTCTTGGATGCGAAGAGTCTCGAGACCGTGAACAAGTTCAAACTACACGAGCATCCCATACGTGCAGTGGACATTTCAGTCGATGGGACGAAAATCGCAACCGGATCGGATGACAAGACGTTCAGTGTCTGGTCGATTCCCGCTGCCGAGCGAGTCGTCGGTCCATTCAAACACGACCACAATTTGTCTGCAGTAAAATTATCTCCTGACGGGTATTTCATCGCCACTGCCACATGGAGGTACTATTCCGTTCGTATCTACAACAGCGACGGCGGCCTCCTTGCGGATTTTCCAATTCGGGTTGGCTCGGATAACAACGGATCCCTCGCCTGGGCGAGCGACTCCAACCGGCTCTTTGTGTTGTCCAAGGACGGCAACATTCACTGTCTTGACGTGTCCACCAAGAAGACGCTTGCAAAATGGCGCATTCACAGCAACATCTTACCAAGGTGTATCGCAGTGGCATGCAAAGACACAATCATTGCAGCCTCCGCTAATTCCTCGCTCTCACTCTGGGACACTGAGACCCGTCAACAAATTGGGACCGTCATCCACCATTCCCATGACATCTGGTCCATGGCCATCTCACCAGGCTACGATATTGCGACCGCTGGAGACAATGAAATCACGCTTTCAGAATTTTTGGGACATCCTTCCTCCACACTACCGCAAAAATGTGAGGCTCCTGTAAGACCATGTCCTTATTAATTTGTCCTTAGCTGCTCCAGGTGCACTTGACGCAAGAAATCCGGTGGTTGAAGACTGAAAAACCAGATATTTACGACATGGTTATGGCTCTCCATGCTAGGGACGCGCGTCAAAGTGTGCTTATTATCTGAATGACTCCCCTGCGCTGATATTCATTTCCACCAGAGAACGATATGTCGTATCTCGAGAAAACTGTTCAGGAACTACGTACCCAGCTTGCTACATCCGACAAGGAAAAGACTGGCCTCAATGAAATGATCAAGTCTCTTCGCACACAGAATGAAACCTCAAGTTTGTTCGCTCCATCTTCCAAACAACTCCGCTGTGCTGATATTCATTTCCACCAGAGGAAGATATAGTGAATCTCGAAAAGACTGTTCAGGAACTACGTACCCAGCTTGCAACATCCGACGAGGAAAAGAAAGGCCTCAATGAAATGCTCAAGTACCTTCGCGCACAAAATGAAACCTCAAGTGCGTTCTCCCCGCCTTCAAACCCACTTCGTTAACACTCATTCATTAGATCGCAAAATCACTCATCTCGATGAATCTGGCAAGGAGCTCCGCAACGTGCTTGTAGGATCTCAAGGGTCACTCGATCGATTATCTCAAACCATCAAGGCACTACACGCTGAGGTTGATCTACCCGAAAAGAGCTCAACTGCGTTTTGAACCATCCTGACTGACGACATTTTGACTGATTTTCAGTATTCATTGCACCAAAAATCAACGAGCTGAAGCTATCCATCCAGGAACTCGGTAACCAATTCGCCACATGCAAATGTGCCCTCCGTGTATATGATGAGAAGCATGAGTGCGAAACATTGTACGCTGATGGTCGCATCCATGATGCTGCACAGCATATTCATGTTGTGAACGCGATGGCTGAGGATCTGTGGGATAACAGATTAATCGTCGATTGGCTGAAAGGTGAGCTTGTGCAGCTTGTCGAATAGTATATTCAATCCCTACCACCAGAATTCGTGCACCGATGCATATCAAGGCTTGAGGAGATCGGAGATAAGGCGTCAAGCTCCAAGAAACATGATGAAGCCCTTTTAGCTTACTCCACTGTCTTGTTGCTCACTTCCTCGCCTTCGGAAGCTGTGCTCGTGGGATGGACGAGGATGGCACTAATTCGTTGCTCAGCGAGTAAGTCATTGGGTACTACTGTGCAGAAGGTATGGTTGATTTGGCGTTTGCGAATTGCATGGTAATTCCCACTTTATTCAGTTCAAGCTTCCAAGCTTTCATGTTTATCGAGCGCTCTGTAACGCTCTCGAAGGGGAAGGTCGTCTCATAGAGGCGGTTGAATGTGTCCACAAAATAAATAACGAGCTATCAGAGGAGACCAGTACCCTTGATGAGCGATGGCAGTGGGAATTTGGCGAGTAAATCCATTGGCCACTCGGAAACTAATCTGAAAATCTCTCCAGATTTTCGACAATGTTGTAGCGAAAAATTGGAAAAGGGGGGAGATACAGCAATGGATGGAAAGAACCACAATGCGGCCATTGGATACTACTCAAACGCACTCTCGCTTCAGCCTACAAATGTCGGTAACATTATAGTCAAATGCTGCAAGGCGCGAGTAGGATTGTTGGAGGACGAACTCGTACATGTCACCCAGGTGTAATTTGATCCGTACAGCACACCGAGTTGATGGCGCTGACCGTACAATCAGATCACTGAACGTGACTCATCGAACCACCAAGGGTACAAAAGGAAACATACGATATTACATAGCCTGGGGCATTACAAGGAAGCGTTCGACGCGTTCGAGATGATGCTGTCGAGGATAGAGAATTCAGTTGATCCACAAGTTCGGGGTCTGCATATTTTATCCATATTGCAAAGAAATGTACTGATTTATGTCAATAGCCATGCAGAATGGATATCTCGATGCGACTCCGCTGATTTGCAAGGTCGTCGAACAGACAACCCGCGTCATTCCCTATGTTCTCATCGACACTGCCACTGGTCGTCTCTATGATAAGACAATGCAACAGGCAGCTTTCGAGGAGTGCTCTATGTTCAATGAATTGTGGTCTTCCATGATTATCCCCAATCAGCTCGACCTTGTGCGCATCAAGTGGGAGGTGGAGGAGTTCTATGAATATGCGATGTTCTCGCACAGGTGGCAGCCACCAGAGCCATCATTCCAAATGATCGAAAATACCACAATCTATGGACTACCCCCATCCCCTGCAAATGACAAACTCATCAACTTTTGCTCCCTCATCAAGTCTTGGTGCTTCTGGTGGGCATGGAGTGATATGTGCTGTGTTAACCAGAGTGACAAGGGAGTTCAGCAAGAATCAGTCGTTGCCATGTTCTAGTGGTATTGTTGTGCAGCGCTCACGATCATCCATCTTCTCGACGTTCACTCAAAGTCACAAAGAAGGGGCTCTCTGTGGAAAAGTATCTGGAACACTCGTGGATGGACATACCAAGAGTACGTTGCATCAAAGGTCGTGCAATTCTATATGGAAGATTGGAAACCATACCTTGATATCGAGTTGTTCAACCACAAGGAATCACCGGTCAGACTCGGACTTGTCACGGTATCATAACACTCCCTTAATGTCTCCCCTTTTGAATACTCCTCATATTAATTGTCCTGCATATAGCACCTATGGTTCTGGGCAGATGCCCATTAATTAGGTACCACACTGCCAGTATATAAATCCACTAGTATCTATAGCCTACTTAATCAACAATTTGTTTGCTGTACGTCGGAACAGCTGGAGTCTGAAATCAGCTGTGTGACATTCCCTGTGAATCTGTGACGCCGAACTGGGGGTAGGTGCCGAACTGGGGGTAAGGCATAGTATGCAATAACGACGTGCTGATTCTGTGGCAACTTATTTGGCCAAGAACTCCGCCACATCTGCTCATCAATGTCACGCTCGAAGTAGAGCAACTTTGATGGCTCATACATAGCACTGCAGCAATATAATCACTCAAGAAACACAACCAGAAGTTGGGAGACATTAAATAACACATGATTTTTTTGGAATTTTTAATTCATGGCTCATATGCTGCCCTGACACTCACAACTGGAAAAGCCTGAGCCTGACCTGAAGATGCTGGCTGATGAAGACACACTCTTGGGGGGCTCCTTGAACCACTACCACCACCATGGCCGGTTTTTTCCCACGTCCTAATGGGTGGGCAAGGTCACAAAATGATAGATGACAACGTCTGCCCCCCCCCCCCCCTGTGATGTATGCAACATGAAAAATTGATTAGCAATACCACCACTTTCTCATTCTTGAGCCCAATGACCTCCAAGCCCTGAAGTACCTGGAAAATACCACTCAACGTGCTAATGGTAACACCCCACACCAAACTACTAACGTGCCCCCCCAACAACGAGCACATCCCTGACCCAGACAACTACTAAAAACTCACTGACCTGTGCTAGCCTGCTGTTAGCAGAACTGCATGACTCGTCACTCATCCCTGAGACAACACTATTCTCACCTGCGCAGCTGTCAAGGACGTCCTCATGCGAGCTTTTGAGATGATTCAAGAGGTACCCGAATGTGGCATGACGAATGCAAGGGAACAATGGAAAAAAGCTATGCAGGAGGCTGCTACAGTAAATTCCAGCTACTACTCGGAAGGGCGGAATATTCGTCGCAAGTTTGTTTGAACGATTAACGGACGATATATTACTGTTGTTACGCTACTGAATGTGCTATACTACCGAATGAGCTATGATACCGCATGTACTTCGAGCCTACCATATTTGGCAGCTCATGTAAGCAAAAAGACGACTTAACCTGGTGAGCGCGGGTTAACAATACTTTGTCACAATCCATGTGTAATTGGACGAACAGGTTAAGTGTTCAACGTGTTTTCAGAGGTAAGTTATTCCTTGCTGACCTGTTGCTGACACAACTGTAGTTTCCTGCGATACGTTGCCATATAAAAAAGCTGCGCAACCATTCAAGGCTTCTGGACTCTGCAAGGACAAACTCTTCTTCACCCATTCGTTTCCTTAGTAGGGAGCGACATTTATGTCGAGAGCTCAGATGAAGAAGCAGTTGAGCTTTCAAGCCCAAGATACATTGACTTCCCAACACGATGATCCTGCAGTTCATTCAACCGCATGAAAGAAAGCGAAAATGTTTCCTTCTGATGGTAGGTGTATTCCCCACACAACTATCGCTATCAACTCTTTGCATCGTTTTCACTGTATCCACTAGATCATCCGCCGTTTCACCGGTCTTCAAGGTCCACTAAAGGCACTGGTGGTCAAATCGAGCAGCTGCAAACTATCGAGCACATGCAGACTCAGAGAAGCGCCAAGGCCACACCAATGGATATCGCTACGGCAAACGAGCCTCTCAACCCATCTGCCCCCATACCACAGGAGAAATCGCGCGAGCAAAGAACGGGTTCTTCAACAAGGAATAACTCCTCAATCCAGATCCCTCCTTCCGCAGCGTATATTCCTCCCCCAAAGCCGGTGTGGCAAAACTCTAAGCCAGGGTTCCATTTTGGCCTTCAGCTTCTCTCCCCCGCTCCCGATTCTGCAAGTTCCCGTAGTAACTCAATGATTCCACTCACCACTCGCGGTACTTTAGCAGTTCCTATGTCGTGCCAAGGCTCGACACCTCTCTCAGGGCGTTCCTCTGCATTTCCTGTGTCCCGGGGTCATTCTCTCACCCCATTATCTCGTAGCTATTCGGTAGTTCCCCCACATAGAGGCGTATCCTCTGCAACCCAAGCCAATTCATCGACCGCCATCACGTTGGTGCAAACCGTGCCGCTTAGAAAGTCGCAAGTTAAACAGCGATCCTGCGCTGAGGTTTGGCATGCACAAGAACCTCGACCGGTTCCAGTGCCATCGCCATCCGACGATTATGCAGAGTCTGACGACTATCGTGATGACCCTGCGGTGCTTCTGGAACCCGAAATTGACGAGTTGTCTCCTGATGAAGACGACAGGTTGGCTCAAGAGGCACTATACAGTATGTACTGTTCGTCATGAAAATATCTACTAATGAACTCTCTCAAAAGTTGGGCAAGATTTGGGGGCCCAAGGAGAAGTCTCAGACTTGGAAACAGGTAAATTGTTTGTCCTACGTGACAACTAACTCATACCTTTCTTGCCACCACAGAACAACCCACTGATGCAGGGCTCCCAGCCCCAGGTGAAGACGATGCTGCGTTATTTGCCGATTCTGGCAAAGATGTCATATGAGTGCACCATCAACACAACAGTTTCCCGCGCGCCCCATCACCAGGACAACTCGATGCAATTCGTAATTGGGGCTCTACCAAAGATGCCACTGAAAACACTATGGATGGCGTGCCCGGGGATTCCGCCCATGTCGAGGCAATGGCACCAAACGGCCAATTAAGTGGCAATGCTACGAAACTATGATCGTATCCTCTCGGATTTCGCCAGGTTATCGAACAGGTGAAGTTAATTTCACAATGCGACTCTGCGACGAAGAATCCTTTCCCAAACCGGTCTACGTTCCTCGATGTATCATCTACGGAGATCTTTAGTGAAGCGCTTCTCGAATGTGACAACGTTCCTCCTGGTAAGCGTTTCACAACTTGGTTTCATGCATACTCATCACACTCCTAGGCTACTGGCCCAACTACCGCAATTCGCTCACGATTCTGGTCAGTAACTCATGGGTATCGCGCAAGAGTGCTGACCGTGCTTTAGCTTTGGGAGGCATTGATGTCATGGCGGTCGACTATCAAGGCGAAGGCTCGTCAAATTGTGCCACAGTTCTATGACATTGGACCCCACCACACAGCACAGGAGAATCAGATACAAGCCGAGGAATTGATTAATGAGGCCACATTTTTGAGGGACGGTGTTGATGATGAGGTTCATGTTGTGTTCAATGTGCCGGCCTTCTGACGCCTGTTTTTCAGGGTTCTACGAACAATATGGCTCATCCAGCATTGGCGGCACTCATCATAGAATTCTTTTATTCGCTGTCCTCGCTCTCCTCCATCTTTCCTGAAGTTTTTTCCCTCGAAGCTCCCAGAGTTGCCGTGTGCCTTGTGGCAACTGCAGTATGATTTTTCCCCTCCCTTCGAGTATCTATTCACATCTTTTGCAGTTGCGGGCTGCCCTTGACGAGTACACGCAAACGGGCAACCGACAAGAACGCCCGTTCGAATACTGTATGCTCTTTACTCGAACATTTTCACTGGGGTTGTGGATATGCAGTGTCAAATCGATCAAGCACCACGGCACGCGGCGAAAACTCGCAAATTATGAGTGCTTTGGGCAGCCGCTGGGAAGTATGTCTAGTATATTAGCATTCGATGCGAGTGCTGATCCCGTTGTCTGTCAGAACACAACTGCAATCACGTTCTGCCATACCAAGTCATCAGTTTCGTGTAGTCTTGGATTGATTTAATACATAACTCCATTTATGCATAATCTGTATAACTGAGATCTTCAGAGTGTTTCGTAAATAGTATATGCCGTTTTTGGTGCTCGTTTGCATTTATCTCCGAAGGTGTACATGTCCGTGTGCTCTGTAGACAATAAGTTCCTAAGTTGGTGAGGGGTGCACATGCCTGTCAACCCATGTAGACAGCAACTTCGAAATAATGGCCTATAATTTAGCCGAGGTGTGTAGATCTGTACAACTGTGTAGATCGGACACTGTAGCCTGTGGATATCTCTGTTAGTAGGTACCTTTCTATAAGGTCTGTGATATTCTACAGGCCTGCACAGCTCTACACAGCCAAAGGTCATTTTGCTGATGCAGGTATGGGTGCGCTTCGGAAGGGTGTGGCAGGACAATGTGCCACAAGTGGAGCAGCTCTGAAGGCACCACTGTGAGAGGGATGACGAGAGCGACGTGTGGAGAGGTCTGCTGCAGTGTAGAGGAACCTAGGAAATTTAAAAGGGCAACCTCGGCAGGACTGTCCACTAAGACCAGGTCTTCAACAACGAGGGCAGAGTAGTTGCAAGGAGTCATCGATGACTCCAGAATAACTATTAATTGGTCGTCGAGATAGTCTCTCACGAAAGGGCCTGAGAGCTGGGAGTACTGGGGTCGGAGACTGCCTAGGGAGATAGCGGGCGAAGTCTGAGACTCGCCTCGTCAGGAACGTTGATGGTGAGGGTTGGAAGGCAGGTTGGTCAATATGACCAACACGGGAAGAAGTGGGGAGCGGAGGAATAACAGGGGCATAAGGGTTAAAGAGTCGCCTACCAGATAGAGTCTCTTGAGGTCTGTGACCAGAAGGAAAGGTCTCGTCAGCACGACAGGAATTTAACTCTAACTGAGAAAGACGCTGAAGTACAGTGGAAAGCTCCTCGCGCGTGACAGAGCTAGGCATCTGGGTACCAATGACAAGCTAGCCTTTATGTCAAGGCGGGGCTCATAACCTATCGAGATCCGTAGATCCAGATAGCGCAGCGAGGGTGATAAAGGGATTGAGCTGAGTAGAGACTCACTCAAGTGAGAAGCTTAAGGCTGTAAAGCTAAGGGGCACTTCGAACCACGTAGTAGTTCTTAGGAGAGAAGAGCCTATTGATTTAGGGCAGAGGCAACGACCTTATATACTACACAAGATGTTTATACATATTGTGGTATAGAATATCATAGAATGTTCCATGGAAGGTCATGTGATCTGTATGGAACATTCTAGAAGAAAGATTAGAATAACTAGCCAATAGCGTAAGTATCTCTTATCATATTTGAAATAGATAGGATAATAGATGATCCTATCCAATAGCATTAAGTGCTCTTATCTATGATGTCATTGTCAGAGATAGCGATGAATAATCATAAAGATTATGTAAACATAGATCGGTCTAGAATGGACCGGTCTAGGTATGGTAGCAATAAAGTGAAATGGAATACTACCGTTCCAACACCTAGTACTACCTGGCAAGCCTGAGTGAGCCTTGCAAAGCTATGCGAGATGACCTTGATCACGCCACCTTGCATGGCCTTGCAAGGCCAAACAAGGCCTTGCAAGATCTTGGACTTTTTGCTGATGTCCCAATCTCGCCCTCCAGTGACTCCCTCTCTTGATCTCAGGTCACACAAAATCCTTGCCCGGGCCTGCTCAAGTATTACTTCCACAGAAAAACTCAACCGATTCTTATATGGATCCGAACTACACCACACGCAGGGCGATTCCTCCCACTTTCCGTCTTTCATCACGCCACCCATGTCCCGAGGACCCTCGTCCCCGACATCTACAACAACGCCAGTATTTTAGGTCCCATTTTCATCAAGAGTACCACCCTGCTATTCGGGAGGCTCTCCTCACCAATGCGCCCTATGGATGCACTCCAATCTTGTGCGGCGTCCTTGCATCTGCTCAACTGGTCCTCAACCCAACTAGAGTCGACCTCCTTCGTGGTCGTGGATCTCCTTTCCAACTGCACCCAGCTTCCGCGTTCTAAGCTGTCCTTGCCGACTTTGGCCCCATGATCTCAAACGTGGTGTTATTCCATCTTCAGTGACCACGCTCTGCTTGCATTATTCTGTGCCAACCACTGCGGAACTTGACACCTTCCGCCTATCGGCGCCCTCAGCACTCCAAGAGCTTTTTCTTGACTTTGGCAGCCAAACCCATACCTGGGATTCCCTCCTCTGCATGTGTGGTCCCCAGCTCGTTTCAGTTCAACTTTACTTACCCAACGATGCACGGATCGACGTCTACTCCCATTTGCGCCACCTTGCGCGGGAATGCCCCAGCTTGCGTCGTCTCACCATCATCT
>JBBPPG010000625.1:0-18914 GCA_038091855.1 Leccinellum luteum
ACATCAGGAAAACGACATGAATCTTATTTGCACTTATTGCAACTAACCGAACTTAAAAATGGACGTAAGTCATATAAGCTGGATAATCCGCCGAGTCATGTCAACGCCATCTCCCGTTCATGACTCAGGTCACTTTTTTACTCACGCGACATAGGGAAACAGAAAAAGTCAAATAAGGATGCGAAGACGATAAGTACACAATTCATTAAACTATGCTAGTAAAAGAACTCCCGGCAACTTTGGCTGTGAGCAGCGAGTCCGGCACCATTGATTGAGAGGAGGTTAAGACCGTAGTAGCTGTAAACCTGAGATATTACGATTAAGGATTAAGAATAAACCATTGAGAAATTTTGTACGGACCTTCAACGAATTAGCGGAATTGAAAAAGCTCATCATCATCGCTCTCAGCCGGACTATCGACAGTACTCGTGGTACTAGTCGCACCCTTCTTCACATATTTCATAGTCTCTGTGATAACGATCTCGAAGTTCTCTGCGGATAATTCGTTGATATGCTTCAAAAAAAGCCTTGTTGATGCGCCCCAAATCGACTCGTTGAACTCGTATTGTGATCCTTTCGGGATGACAGGG
Source organism: Leccinellum luteum (assembly GCA_038091855.1). Classification (NCBI taxonomy): domain Eukaryota; kingdom Fungi; phylum Basidiomycota; class Agaricomycetes; order Boletales; family Boletaceae; genus Leccinellum; species Leccinellum luteum. Next base: position 591 of record JBBPPG010000625.1, read on the forward strand.
ACAGTGCAGGCGCCGCTTGATCCTGGGCGGCCCGAGGGGATATAGGATACCTTATTGTCGGCGACCAAAGTAAGGATGCGAAGAACCTGAGAGAAATCTATGTTAGAATCAGCATACTACTACAAGAATGGAGGACATTACTGCAGTGCAGGCTAACGCGAGTGCTCCACGAGGCCCGTGCAGCTCCTTCTCTAATGTGTTCACTACAGCTCGGCCTTGAATGAAATTAAAATGGTGAGCGAGTGTTTGGAGCACCAGTGCGCTCCTCCACAAGCCAGTCCATGTCTAGGATTTCGAGTCATCAATGATATGAGAGGATATACGTGTCATGCAATACTATTCACCTTGGAGTCCGATCCTTTGCTCTGGGAAAAAAGGTACCGCTTCTTGTCAAGCAATGCCTTTGCAAACTCGATGCGCTGATCAGGATCTTCAAATTCCGCATCTTCGTCGAACAAAGTTGAGACGATGACAGTGGCGGCAGCAGCAAATCCGCCACGCCAATTGTTGAGACCCTGTTTAGCCTATCAACGAGAGAACATCAGTATATGATCATACTTAATAATTCTAGCTTACAAGATGGAAGACCGCATCATTCGTAGTTATGGTATGCTCAATTTTGTCTGCATAGACAGTGTCCCATGTCTCTTGTAAGACGGAGAGAAACTTGTCTGTGGGAACTGTCCATGGATTGTCGAATCCACCAACGAAGTGTGAGAGGGCTGAGATGAAGAGCCGGCGCCAAGCGTTGTCGACAGTGGAGCCCATGGGGAGATCATCCTTGATGTACCTATTATTGGCACCACTACCCAAACGGTGAGAGGAACCGGCACGCCGGTGTGATGCTGGCTTGGAACGCTTGGACACCGGGGCTCCAGACACTTCAGATTCCTGTTCTTCTCCCTGTCGGCAATGATTATTCAGTCGTACTTACAAATATACTAGTTGGATCACCTACCTCACTTGGAAGCCGTGGGCGTTTCATCTGCTTTCTGCCAGCGACATTACTTTTTGGGTAAGAGTTGACTCGTCGCCGGGTATAGCTTTTACCAACGGCAAAAGAGGGACTCGGAGGTGGAACCCATTCATCACCTTCAGAACCGCTAACGACATCACCAATGTCCTATTTGAAAGAAATTAATGTAGGATAACTCGGACCTAATATAGAACGTACCATCACAGCTGTCCGACGTCCAACAACCATCATTTGGGATGGATTTTCCATCGCATGGCGCTCATCTAAGTCATCACCGTCCAGATAAGGATCGTCTTGAACCTCAGAGGTGGCACGAATAAGGCTGTTATTGGTTCCAGTCCTTGTGCTGGTTGACTGTAGCGAAGCTGGAGGGGCCTTGATGACTCGAGAGGCACCAGAACTGATGGAGCTGACACCATGAGGGCTAGAATTTGCTGTAGTATGCTGAGAGCCGGAAACGATAGCGTGAAGGGACTTTGACGACACAAGTTTATCACTCCAGTCTTTGATGCCAGCAAAATCGTTTTTGCCCCTTGATGCTTTGCTGCTTTCGAGGCGACAAGATGTTTCATAAAGGTCCCAATAAAAGAGTACGGTTTCAGTGAGTAAGATCATGCTGGTTGGGGGAAAGACGTACGAAGTGCCGCTACACCTTCCTTTCTCAGCCTGATTCTGTTCCTTACTAACACCGACTTCTTGATGACTCGGACCGTTGCCTCCGAGTGCTGCTTCGATGGCATTGCGCGTGGAAACTTTCTGGGCACGCGGTCTTCGCCGCATTGTTCCAACCTCTTCAAGTTCTCCATGAGCTTTCTTCTGCTGACCGTCACCAGTAGCTTCCTCATCCATCGAGTCGTCTGGAAGGCAAGACACTTCTTCAGAGCCATCAAACTGACTGGCAGACTGTTCGTCTAAGTCATTCTCTGTCAATGGACCTGCCTGAAGTAGGTTATTAGGAAATTTCAAGATGACACCTCCGTTAATAGACCTACCTGAGATGGGTCACGGTCATCAGAAACTTTCAAGATGACACGGCGGGGCCTTGGCCTGGGAGGATTGGTGAGGATGTTTGTTTCTTGTGCGGTTGTTTGCTCAATGATATTGGCCAGACGTTTGATCCTTCGCTCTTGAGAAGCAACTTCCTCCTGCCTTGCTTCCTCGGCACGAGCATTGTCAAGCTGGATTTGCTCAGAGGTACGCCGTTTCTGCTTGCCTTCCATCATGACTTGTCCCGGGTGCTGACTGGCATTTTTTGAGCGCGTAGTAGGACGGGTCATCTCAGCGCTGGCAGGCTGTGGCAGCGAGTGGGAGGGATTGCCAGTGGGAGGTAAATTTCAGAGTAGCGAGGTGAGAAGTTTGTTTGGCACAAATTCAACTTCAGGGTTAAACGACGACTCATTAATTGAAGTTAGACTCCCACCACCCCTCCATCCGAGTCCACAATGCCGCAAACAGCTTTGCCTCGTCGTGCATTCACTGCACGCCGAATTCCATGTCCTCATGCCAACTGTCCCCGCTGGTTCAAGTCGTTCTCGAGTCTGAAACACCACCAGACATCGGTTCATAACTATTCTTTTGGGTCTGCAGAGTCCGCTGCAAGCTTCCGCATGGACCCCACTCAACCGGCTCCAGGAATAATTCGCAATTATCATGACAAGCTTACCAGTAAGTTCATTATATCATTTACTTCAAGCGTATCTCTTTCTCAAAAGATTGAAGGCAACATCTGTGATGCGAACGGCCACCAAATTGATCCAGGTAGCCCTCCTCCGGTCACCGAGAAGGATCCCAATGACTGGTCACCATACCAAAGTCGTTTACAATTCAAAACTGCCGAGTTCCTTTTCCAGAAAGCAGAAATGTCGGGTGGCAATATCGATCAACTTATGGAGCTCTGGGGACAATCGTTGCGTGCTCAATGCTCTGAGTCACCGCTCACAGACCCTGCTGACATGAGACCACCATTCGTCGACCACAAGGAGCTATACGAAACAATTGATGCAACTCCCATGGGCGATGTCAGTTGGAAGTCGTTCAAGCTTAGATATAGTGGTGCCAGTCCAACGGTGGGGCATGTTCCTCCCTAGATGAATGAGGAATATGAATTTTTCTATCGGCCTGCTTACTCTCTTGTTGAACAAATGCTATCTAACACGAGCTTCGATGGTGAATTCGACTATGTTCCTTACAGGGATTTCTCTAGACTCGGAGATGGTGCGAAGCGCCGTTATGAGCACTTCATGTCAGGTGATTGGGCGTGGATGCAGGCAGTAAGTGCCAGTGGCTATCGTTTTCCTTCAGTACATTTTTAACACACAATAGGACCAGATAGCAGAAGACCACTCAACGCATGGTGGGACATTTGTCCCAATCATACTCGGAAGCGACAAAACAACGGTATCCATTGTAACCGGGCAAAATGATTACTGGCCTGTGTACTTATCAATCGGGAATATCCACACCAATGTCCGACGTTCTCACCGCAAAGGAGTCGAGCTTTTGGCATTCTTGGCTATTCCTAAAGGTATGTGACTATATGTGCTTTCAAGTTGCCATTGTAATGTTTGCTAGTGGCCAAAAAATACACGGACGACCCGCTGTTTCGCCGATTCAAGAAGCAGCTCTTTCACGCTGCGATGTCAAGAATTCTCTCATCGCTCACATCTGGCATGACGACACCACAGATTATGAAATTTCCTGACTGCCATTTCCGCCGTACAATCTTTGGCCTCGGTCCATATATTGCCGATTACCCAGAGCAGGTTTTGTTGTCCGGAATTGTTCAGAATTGGTGTGGAAGGTTCGTTTCATTTTCAATCAAAGTTTTTATTTGTTTGCTCCGTCAGTTCTTCCAACAGATGCATTGCTTTTCCAGACAACCTGGATGGAGGAGGCGCTCCACGAACCATGGAGGTCACTCATGCGCTCGTTGAAGAATTCCCTCTTGGCGTCCTATGGGACGAATGGGGTATTGACGGGAATATTGTTGTAAGTTCCATTTGATTTGCTATATTATTGATGACAATTGTTGTACAGCCGTTCATGGATGATTTCCCTCGAGCAGACATTCGTCAGCTCCTTGCACCCGACATCCTACATCAGCTCATCAAGGGGGCTTTCAAGGATCACCTGGTCGAGTGGGTAGAAAAGTATCTGGAGTTGCAGTATGGCAAAGCTGGGGCAAAGGATCGATTAGCGGATATTGATCGCCGGTGGGTGCACTTCATTAATATGGTGTTGAGTATGTGATAAGTAGCCCATCCAACGTCAATATTGCCGCAGCACCTCCGTTTCCTGGCCAGCGAAGGTTTCCAGATGGCCGTGGCTTCTCACAGTGGACTGGCGATGATTCAAAAGCACTGATGAAGGTTTGTTCAAGTTCGGGCTGGCCACCAAGTCCTTCAACATATCTTTCTTTCGATCCCCTCTGATGTTTTTTCAGGTCTATTTACCTGCAATTGAGGGCCACGTCCCCGATGATGTTGTACGCACTTTTCGTGCATTTTTAGAAGTCTGTTACATTGTCCGTCGCAACATCATCACCGATGATACCCTGGTAGCTCTCGAAGACGCGTTGAACCGATTTCATCAATACCGTGAGGTTTTCAGAGAAATTGGAGTTCGACGTGATTTCTCCTTACCACGTCAGCATTCACTTGTCCACTACCCGGCGTTAATCCGTTTGTTTGGTGCACCCAACGGTTTATGCAGCTCAATCACGGAATCAAAGCATATAACTGCGGTCAAGAAACCTTGGCGCCGATCCAACAAACACAATGCAATAGATCAAATCACACGAACGAACCAAAGGCTGTCTAAGCTGGCCGCTGCTCGTGCTGACTTCGAAGCTCGTGGGATGCTTCCCAAATCCAACAATCCGTGTATTGCCCCTTCACATGGTCAGTCTATTGTTCCGTTGTCATTGTCATACTAACACACCGTCAGCTGCCCCTCTTCCTCCAGTTGATGATGCAGCACAAAGCACAGAAGGTCTACGAGATGAGGATGCTTATGCAGGAGTAACAGATGAGCGCCCTGGGCTCGCTCATTCAGATGTGAAGCTGTCCTCTGGCGTTGGTGAGTGTTATTATCACCTACTAATTCTCCATGCAGTTCTGACAATCCGATTAGCTCGTAAGCGTGCAAAAACTGCCCTCGCGCTTGCCATTGAGCTCGGTGTCCCCTCACTGCCTGATCTCATCACGCAATTTCTTCTCGACCAGCTTCAGCCTGACTCCATTGGCCCACTGGACTTTCCTCCCTTTACCGGCCGCGTGAAGGTTCACAATTCGGCCACAGCAACATTTGTTGCTCCCAGTGACCCATGCGGGATTGGGAGCATGCGGCGCGAACAGATTCGTGCAGTGCCATCGTGGCATCAGGGACCCACACGTTATGACTGTGTATTCGTGAGCACGGATGACAGCCAGGAAGGAATGCTGGGGATGGATGTCGCACGGGTTTATTGTCTTTTTTCTTTTGTACATACTAATGGGAAGACGTTTCCCTGCGCTCTTGTACACTGGTTTGACCGGATTGAAGATGAACCTGATGAATTGACAGGCATGTGGATGGTCCGCCCATCTTTTCTTGACGGTACTCGGTCGTCCAACCTTTCCATTATACATATTGACAGTATTATCCGTCTCGCACACCTGCTACCTATTTTTGCCAACGAGCCTATACCTCCGCATGTAAACTGTCATAACTCATTGGATCTTTACCGTAGTTTTTATATCAACTGCTTTGCTGACCACCACGCATTCGAACTTGCTACTTGATTCCCTTGTGTAACATAGTACCTTATATCACTTAATCGACTTTGTACTCTTTTGGCACTCAGCATGGAAGTCGTTTAAGGTGTACGAGCGGGCTAAGTTGTTCAAAGCGATGACTATTTGTCATATTTTTCTTATGAGGCACAAACTGCTTAGCCTCACGTCACGAGTACGGTAAGTCTAAATAAGGTGCGCATAAGTCGAAATAAGTATAAATAAGATTCATGTAGTTTTCCTGATGCAGAGTATGCTTTTGTTCCGTACACGTACTGATTGGTCCCAAATGCTAGGCATTGCTATCGACAATCATGCTCTAGTCCCGGAGCATGACGGCTGTAGTGGCGTCTGCGACGTGTCGTGTATTATTTGACTCGGATGTTTTGTACGGGTATCATGATGCACTCGCTCCTGCCCTCGATTGTTTCTGTATTGCTACCAGGTGAACAATTTTTTACTGCCGCGTAATGATATGTACCTGTCTTATTCTGCTTCGTTTCGTCGATGTCAGAGTTCCCCGACCCGAAGTGGACAGGTACTATGTATGTGGATTCACGGCACAAAAGCGTCTCTCGGGGATGCATTAACAAGTCACTCGATCGTCTCAACACCTGTTTCTGGTCAAGTACTTACCATGCATGCTTGTATGCATCTGAGGTTGTTCTCTACCCGCCATGTGATCCACTTGGCCACCTTTCCAACATTTGTTCCTAGCAGTAAAAGTGATGACAGAGACGAGAGGTAAACCAAAAGAAAACATGATAGTACAGTCACGACAAAGACATTGCTTGAAAGTCGTTCCGAAAGTGGGGATACTTACACGTCGAGGGGATACTATCTATCGTACACGATAACCAAAGCAAACAACAATCTACAATTACTGTATGTCGACCGTACGAATGCTCTTCATCAACTCCACCAACGGCGTCTCCGCCCGGACCTGAACCTTGATGAAACCATCCGTCGCAACACGTTTGTAATGCACGCGGCTCTCAGAGGCAAGTAACAGCCCACCGAACGGCTGTCTCAGCCGCACAACGAGCCGCAGTGCACGCGTCGCTAGATCACACCGAGGTGTACTGCCAGAGAAATCCTCGTCGATAAGAGGGCTGATCCACGGATGGACAAGAACAAGGCCCTCCATCCCCACCAAGTTGTCCTTGGTCGAGATCCGAATCTCACCGAGAATGGGAGTTGTCGCACGATATACAGCAAGGACGGAGTTGGAATTATGGAGACGTTCGAGGTCGTTGAGAGCGAAAACTAGGCCGGGAAGTCGTAGTCGACCAACGAGAAGCGACAAAGGTGGGAGATGATATATTTGCTCGTACAGCTGAGTAGCTAAGGAGGGATCAAGCAGCGACGACTGCACTGCCTCGATCATGTCATCCATTTCGGCAGTCTTGATGGGTTGCGGTACATGTGGGGGAACGACTTGATCATAAACAGCGAGGTCCGAAGGGAGGTAGCTGTGGTTACTGCCCGATACCCCTGTCCAAGCGAGGATCGTGACATTGACCGACCGCGCGAGGACGTGTTCCAAGAGTCGTCCGACTGCTTGATAACCCTCGCCATATATGACTGGAAGCGCGACATTGAAGATACCAAACAACGAGTATGCAATATCTTCCACGTGCGTTGTTTCGCGCCTCGAAGCCAAGTACAACTTCTCGCGCGCCCTCGTCAGCCCTGGCTGAAGCGTAGCGAGGGCCTGAGTAGCAAATCTCGTAGCCTGTTCCATCTCGGAGATGACTAGGGGTGATTCCTTGTGATTGAATATGTCCAGATTAAGGTACGGCTTCCAATCTTCTGTATAGAACTGTACGACGTTTGACGCGACGTACTCTTGGTATGTCCAACCACGAGTGTTCCAGATGCTTTTCCACAAAGAGCCATTTCTTTGCGACTTGGAGTGAACGCCGAGGAGATGAACAATCGTGAGTGCCGCGTGACAATACCACTGAAACATGGCAACAATTGATTCTTGATGAACTCTATTGTTGCTTTGGTCAACACAACATGTATCACTCCACGCCCAACGGAAGCGGCGAGACTTGACAAGCTTGCAAAAGTTTATGATTTTGTCGTTCGCGGGGGATGGGGGTAGTCCATAGATTATGGTATTCTCGACCATTTGGAACGATGGCTCAGGTGGCTGCCACCTGTGGGAGAACATCGCATATTCATAAAACTTCTTCACCTCCCACTGGATACGCGCAAGGTCAAGCCGATCGCGGATAATTATGGAAGACCGCAATTCATTGAATATAGAGGACTCTTCGAAAGCTACCTGTTGCATCGTCTTATCATAGAGACGACCAGTGGTGGTGTCGATGAGAACATGAGGAATGACGCGGGTTGTTTGTTCGACGACCTTGCGAATCAGTGGAGTCACATCGTGATATCCATTCCACATGCCTATTGAGGTGAATCAGTCCATGTCATCTGTACGATATAAATAAAATAAACTGACCCCGAATTTGCGGATCAACTGAATTCTCCATCTTCGACAGCATCGTCTCGAACGCGTCAAATGCTTCCTTGTAATGCCCCAGGCTATGTAATATCGCATGTTTCCTTTTGTGCCCGATGTAGCTCGATGGGTCACACTCAGTGATCTGGTTATACGGTCAGCATCCTTAACTCGGCATGCTGTGTGGATCAAATTATACCTGGGTGGCGTTTGCGAGTTCGTCCTCCAACAAGCCTACTCGTGCCTTGCAACATTTCACTGTGATATCACTGATATTTGCAGGGTAAAGCGAGAGTGCATTCGAGTAGAATTTGATGGCCGCATCGTGGTTCTTTGCATCCATTGCTGCATCACCATCATTTTCCAGCTTCTCGCTACAATATCGTCGAAAATCTGGAGAGATCCTCAGATTAGTCTCAGTGTTACCAATGAAATTACCTGCCGAGTTCCCACTGCCGTCGCTCATTGAGCGTGCTAGTTTCTTCCGATAGCTCGTTATGCATTTTATGGAAATATTTGACCGCCTCCGTGAGACGATTCTCCCCTTCAAGTACATTACAGATCGCCTGATAAACACGAAACCTTGGGAGCTTGAACTGAATGAAATGAGAATTATCATGCTGTTCTCAAATATCAAATCAACCATACCTTCTGCACGGTACCCAAAGCCTCACTCGCTGAGCAACGAATGAGCGTCATTCTCGCCCATCCCATCAGCACACCTTCCGGAGGCGAGGGAGTGAGCAACAAGATAGTGGAGTAAGCTGAAAGGGCTTCATCATGTTTCTTGTAACTTGACGCCTCATCTCCGATCTCCTGAAGCCTTGATATGCATCGGTGCACGAATTCTGATGGAAGTGGGTATACCATTGTAGGATAAGATGCGCAAGCTTACCTTTCAGCCAATCGATGGCCAGTTCGTTATCACATAGATCCTCAGCCATCACGTTCGAAATATGCTGCGCAGCATCATATATGCGACCGTCGGCGTACAATTTTTCGCACTCATGCTTCTCATCATATACACGGAGAGCACGTTTGCATGTGGCATATTGGTTACCGAGTTCTAGGATAGTAAGGTCGAGTTCGTTTATTTTTGGTGCAATGAATACTGAAAACGAGTCAGAGAGTCGTCAGTCGGGATGATTTAAAATGCACCTGAGCTCATTTCGGGTAGATCAATGTCAGTGCGTAGTTCCCTGATGGTCTGGGTTAATCGATCGACCGAGCCTTGAGATGCTACAAGCATGCTGCGAAGTTCCTTATCCGATTCATCGAGACGAGTGATTTTGTGATCTAATATTGGGACTGTCAACAAAGTGGAGTGAAGGCGGAGAGAACGCACTTGAGATTTCATTTTGTGCACGAAGAGACTTGATCATTTCATTGAGGCCTGTCCGTTCCTCGCCAGATGTAGCAAGTTGGGAACGGAGTTCTTGAACGGTTTTCTCGAGATTCGCTATATCGTCCTCTAGTGGTAACGGATATCAGTATAGCGGAGTCATCCAGATAACAAGCACACTTTGACGCGCGTCCCTAGTACGGAGAGCCACGACCATGTCGTAAATATCCGGTTTTTCGGTCTTCAAGGACTGGATTTCGCGCTCCAAGAGTATCTGTAGAAAGGACAAATCAACAAAGACGTGGCCTTACATGAGCAGCGTTACTCACACGGTCGCGGTAGGGAGAGGGAAGGATGTCAGAAAGATTCCGCAGTGTCATGACCTTGTCTCCAGCGGTCGCAATGTCACATTTTGGTGAGATGGCCATGGACCAGATGTCGTGAGAGTAGTGAATGGTAGTCCCAATTTGTTGTTGTGTCTTGGTGTCCCAGAGTGAGAGCGACGAATTAGCAGAGGCTGCGATGATTGTGTCGTTGTATGTCAATGCGATACACTCTGGACGGTCGTTGCTGTGAATGCGCCATTTTGCGAGCGTTTTCTTCGTGGACCCGTCGAGACAGTGAATGTTGCCGTCTCTGGACAAGGCAAAGAGGCGGTTGGAGTCGCTGGCCCACGCGAGGGATCCGTTGGCAGCCGAGCCGAGCCGAATTGGAAATTCTGCGAGGAGGTGGCCGTCGCTGCTGTCGTAGACCCGAACTGAGTCTCGATTCCATGTTCCAGTAGCGATGAATCGCTCGTCAGGGGAGAATTTTACTGCAGCCAACCAGTGGTCATGTTTGAAGGGGCCGAGGAGTCGCTTGCCTGTGAGAAACGACCAGACACTGAGGGTCTTGTCCCACGATCCGGTTGCGATTTTCGTCCCATCGACTGAAATGTCCACCGCACATATGTCATTGTCGTGTAGTTTGAATTCGTTCACCTTCTCGAGGCTCTTCGCATCCCAGACGATCACTTCACCACCCCTCATCCCAGCCACGATCCACTTGCCATCTTGTGTGACTGCCAGATTCTCAATAGTACTCTCAGCGTTCTTTTGCTTCCCCACCTTGCCATCCTTCACTCGCCATTGTTGAATCCTCCCTGCATATCCCCCACTCACGACATACTCCCCATCAGCAAGAAAAGTGACCGAGTGTATCCTCTCTCGAGCAACGATTTTAATTGGAATAGCATCAGTGGAGGTGGAGCTTTTTGCACTCGATTCCTGAGTATCCGTCAGTAGCTCTCTTTCGTTGGTCGCCGATGCATGTACCTGCTGACCACCATCCAGTGGAAGTGCGCTGTCCACCCAACTCGGCTCTGTTGCTCTCGTCAGCCCCGTTCATCGATGGTCATGCAGCCCTAATACTCACCATTCCAGAACTTGAAGAACATGCTGGGTCAGGTTGAAGTACAAAGAGAGCGTCTGATCGTTCTCTCGGTACGCCTTCATCATCGCCTTGCATACACGTGCACGTCCACTCTCACGCTGTTGCCCTATGCCCTGGCGCTCGGTGCCATCCAGACCTCGCTCATCTTTATGCGCACGCGTCACTTTGTGGTTCATGCCTAAGCAAAGACAGCCCACCTATCAGTTAAGGATTCCAAGTATACTTTCTCTCCTCTCGTTTCGATATGATGGAGACACTGACCGAGCAACGAAGCGAAAAGCGGAACTGGCCGCGCTCGAAGCACAGAGGAAGGAGGCGTTGTATTATCTGTGGCAGTATTACCTGTGGAAATGTTTGGAGAACGAGACCAGGTTCAACACACATGGTGAGTCGTCATAACACCATCGATTTCACAGCTGAGGAGATGCTGGTGTTTAGGTAAAATAACAGAAGGAGCTAAACGCGGAGAGAGAGAAAAACAAGGACGACATCACCCATCTAGAGATGCTAGAGAAGCATTTCGAGGAGCGTGAAAAAGCATACAGGGTTCGTTGCTCGTATCCGTTAACGAATCCCTCATCCGAGGTATTTTAGGACGTGAAAGCTGCAGCTGAAAAAGCAGTCAAAGACCAAATGACACAAGAAAAGTAAGCCATCGGACTGGAAGAAAGGCGCAAGCATGCCAACAGCAAGGCGAAGAAGCTGAAAAAGGCCCTCCAGGAAGTGCGTTCTGTTACTAAATCCCTTTGCTTTATTTCGTTCTCAGGCTGATTGTCCACGTAGGATGAGCAAGCCAAGGCCGCGGCTGAACGTGCAATCGAAGAGAGCACGGCGAAAATTAAACGAACACGCGCGGAGATCGAGGAGCATGAGGCAGATTTGCAGAAGGAAGACGATGTTCTCGAAAGCATTCGAGATAGTCCAAAAGGTGCGTCGCACGTGTGTCGTTCATCGTATCCTTGCGTCATACGTTCCACGGTTGCAACAGACAAAACGTAAGTGTTCCATGATTAAATTGAAGTCAAAAAAAGCTTTCGCTTTGGACTGCCGAAATCAATGCGAAGCAGACAACTATCGACGTAGCGACGAGCAGGAGAGACACGCTGACAAAGAAGGTTACCGGTCTGAAGGACGCGGTCAAACATGCCCAGAACGACCTTGAGCAGCAGCAGGCAAGACAATAGGCGAAGGTTAGACCCTTTCTCTATGGATCAGCGCCGCATTTACGTTGCAATTCGGTTGTATACAGCCGAGCGAATTAGAGGGGCTGAAGGAAGAGAAGGCGGATTTGCAGAAGAAGGTCTACAATACGAGCACTTTGTGGAGTCCCTCTAGATGCTTCAGCGCCTCTTTGCACGCGCGCACGTTTGGCTGGCGGTCAGAGTCGCGCACCATTCCTTCCACCTTCTCTAACTCATTCATAAATAAGGCGACGGATAACCCAGCGTCGAGTTCCGTGCGTGTCACATTGGTATACAGACTCAGGAACATCAAGTGCGATTGGGTGCTACTACTGGATTGGACAACTCTTGAACAACAGTCTGTCGGACAAGAGCAGATCCCTGGCGTGCGCGTCCATGAACTCGCTTAGCTGACCCAACCAGGTCTGTGTAGCGACTCAAAAGGACGGGCGGATGCAGGGCACACACGACGGCACTTTGAGAAGTGCCTGCGTAGAGGCTGTGAGCGACAGAGCCTGCGACATGTCCTCCATCCAGTGTCCTGGAGGATCGAAGATGGCACAGGCAATATGAGGCGGAGGAGTTGCGAGCGCTCGACAGAGCGTCGGTGTGCCTTCCTTGTGTAGCGTGGTAACGAAACCACCAGGTTGGCCGTGTAATCCATAACATCCTGCTCGCCCTGCGATTTGCTTTATTTGAGATATCGACAACGGTCGCCTCTCTTGACCATCAAACTTGGAAAGGGTTTCGAACATGACGCGTTTGATCTTGCTGCAAAACACAGCACATGAGCGATGGAACCATACAGGTCTCATACAGGATGTGCGTACAGGTTGAGTCCCATTCCGACTGCATCACTTGTGACGATAACGTTATAAACGCTCTGAGAGTCGTTGGAGAGCGTTGCTCACTCGGATCGAATCTCGGGTGGTAGTCTCCCATAGGCGGGTGGACACGTCGCGACAGTGAACGTTGCTGTCTATGGACAAGGCAAAGAGGCGGATGGAGTCGCTCGGGCCACCAGGCGAGGGATTCATTGATGTCCGAGCCGACCCTTTGGAAAGTCTGAGAGGAGGTCACCGACGCTGCTGCCGTAGACCCGAATAAAGTCTTGACACCATGTGGCAATAGTGATGAATCGCCCGTCGGGAGAGAATCTCACAGCTGCCAAGCAGCGGTCGTGTTCGAATGGACCGAGGAGTCGCTCGCAAGCGGGAAACGACCTGACACTGTCACTGAGCGTCACGGTCTTGTCAGAGTCCGATCCAGTTGCAATTTTTTCGTCCCATCAACTGAAATGACCACACGTGTGATCGTTGTGTAGCTTGACCTAGTTCACCTTCTTGAGACTCTCAACCTGACCCTAACCCTGTTTGAATTTTGAAGCTAAGCCTGGATCGTCGTTTATTCCTCTGTTGTAGTCCTGTAGAATTCAAGTCTGGCTTGTTTCTGTCACTCCCTCCTATGGTGCATGGCGTCAGCATGCAATCTAGTGCCGTCGCAGTGATGTAAGGGAACATGGTCCGGCGGGGGTTTGACGAAGTAAATGGATGAGTCTTACTAAATAAGTTATTAAGTAATAATTACGTTACTATATTTGGAAAGTCAACCTTGTTCCTGTCACGTGAGTGATAACGCGCGCAGACACTGCTTTCAACTTCTGCCAGCTCAGATTCTGCAGGACCTCTCCTCACCGTCACCGCTGAGTCACAGCGCATGCCACGTGTTTCGACAGCAAGGACATTCAAGACTGGAACAACTGATCACCTTCGAAAACTGAAAGACTGAAGTGAGCTAGCATTTACGCACATGATCTTTTCATTCACAGAGATAGAATAACTAGCTTCGATACACACTGCGAGCCTCCCTGAATCATGTCTGGCGCACTTAATGCACGGGCTGACTCGTCTTCACACTCCGCGATGACCCTCCCCGATCTCTCCCTCGGTTCTTTAGTATCCGGTATATCTACTCCAGGCAGGAACACCAGAGTCCCTTCCATATCGTCTCCAACGACAGCACCATCCTCTGCACCACTATCCACCCCATCGCCACCAGAACAAGCTCCCGTGAGCGTACGCAAGCGGGGCATGGACGAGCCCGGATCGGCTCTGAGACGATTAGCTGTCTCTGGCTTCGAAGATGGGAACGAGACGGGGGACGCCAGCGCAGGCGGCGACTTTTTAGACACGCCCGGTCATAATAAATGGGGTGGCGATGGCCCGGACACACCTGTCGCGAACCGTAAGCGTTCTCGAGCGACGCCGGGTGGGAACAACAAGGGCGTCACCCTCACGCTCCGTGATCAAGAAAAGGTGAACTTCTTTATGGATTTATATATGTCGCTCGTCCCTTCCCCCGTGCATATAGCGAACTCAGTCTCGCTCCTCCCCACTTTAGCATATAGATAATTTGAAGAAGGAAAACTTCAACATTAAACTGCGAGTGCATTTTCTAGAAGAGCGGCTGGCCCAACTCGCCCCCGATCAAGTCGACGCGGCCCTCAAACAAAACGTGTCTCTCAAAGTCGAAGTGCAACAACGCGGCCTGGAACTCAAGAAGCTCAAGCGGCTCGTGCTCGAACTAGAGCGCGAGCTGGAGCGTTCACAAAAGGAGCGGGGTGCGGCGAGTTCGCGCGATAGGGAACGTGATCTTGAGGCAAGGCTACGGGAACGTGATCGCGAGATACAGGAACTGCGGCGCGGGCACGCGTCTTCTGCAGACGAGGATGCGCTCCGGCACGCCGAGCTTAGGAACGAGGAGCTCGAGGAGGAGCTGGACAACGTCAGAGGGCTGCTCGAGGAGAACATGGAAGAGATCGACCGTCTGCGCGAGATCGTCGAGAAACGCGGGGACGACGCTTTCGATGGACGGGGAGACGACAGGCGGTGGCAGCGGCAACTGGCAGAACTCGAGGCCGAAAATGACGCTCTTCGCGCTCGGATAGAGGACCAGAACGAGCTGCTTCTGAGGAAGGAGGACGAGAAGGAGGAATTTGCGGACGAGATCGCGAGGCTTGGTTTGGAGATCGAGGATATCCAGCGGAGGAGAGAGGCAGAGTCTATCGAACGCAGCGAAAGCCGAGCACAGATTCTGGAAGCCCGGGAAGACCGGGAGGCGGTGGAGGAGGACCTTAATTCCGTGCGGGACAAGCTTGCCGCGACGATGATCGAGTTGTCACAAAAGGAAGACGAGGTCGAGATGAAGAACAAGGAGATCGAGGATCTAGTCGTCGAACATGACCGGATTGTCGCAGTAGTCGAGGAAGAGTGGCGGGGTGAAGTCGAAGAAGCTCGTGGACAAGTCGAAGAGCTTCGTGATGTACGTTTCCGTCTTATCGAATCACGGACCCTCTGATAGCTTGCGCTTGTAGGCCCTCGCAGAACGGGAGACAGAGTCCAAGGAGCTTCGCCTTAACATCTCCGAGCTGGAAGCAAACACTAATGAGCTTCATGCGAAGTTCGAGGCTACCCTACAACATCTCGAGAAGGAGGCAGAGGAAAAGGACGCTGAGATCGAAGCCACGAATCGGGAGATAGAGAAACTGAGTGATCAGGTCTACTTGCTGGAAGAGGAGAACGACCGTATCAAAGAGCAGAGTGATCGCCTTCGCGAAGATGACGCTGTCGAGCGGGAGAGACTCGAGGCTCTTGCAACAGCGCTCAAGGAGGCGAGTTCTGCAAGCAAAATTGTTTGGAAATCAATATAACTAACTATGCTCATATAGAAAGTCAATACGCTCAAAACACAGCTTCAAGATCTCCAAGATCTCTATGACCAAACTTGCCAAGACATCCTCGCACACCGATCCCGGCAAGAAGAACTGGCACATCATGTGGAAGATCTCGTTGCGGAAGTCAAGCACGAGCGCGAGGAGAGGGAACGGTTGGAACAAGAGTTCTTCAAGGTCGAAAAAGATTATGACTCTCAGCTCCGGCACGAACGACGGAACCTAGAAGTCAAAGAATCCGCTCTGCAGTCTGCTCTGGAAAGTCTCGCGAAGAACGAGAAGTTCCTTGAACAGCGTCAGTCCGACATCGCGGCCCTGCAGGATGCACTCAAGACGAAAGAGGAAGAGTCGAAGAAGCTTGGCGATTCGCACACAACGGCCAAGTTCTCCCTTCAACTCGAGGTAGATCGTTTGAAGCGCGATATCCAAACCCTTGAGGACGCACTTGCACGCGCACGCCAAGACATTGCGGCTCGCGAGGGAAACACGCGCGAGCGCGATCTCACGATCGACAAGCTGCACAATGAAGTGCGCGATCTGACCACGCGACTCGGGAACCAGACTCAATCCCGACTCCACCTCTCCGAGAAGTTTGACACTACCCAGGCGGGCTTGAAGACGGCAGAGTCTGAGGTGTCTGTCTTGCGTGCGAAAGTTCACGAGCTCGAGGCTAGGTTATCGAAGGATCAAAAGTCATTGTTGAGTAGCGAGAGCCAGTACCGTGACCAGCTTACTGAGCGCAACACGCTGTTGCTCACGATATATCAATACATGGACAAGATCCTTGGTGTAGACAAGACTCCCGTACGTTCTCACTCCACCATGTTGTCTTTCCCCTTTGACCAAGCCCGCCTGCAGAAGAGAAGCGGTCAAGCAGAGACGAAGCCGTTCACCAACTTTAGCGTCTTTCACGACAATCTCATCACGCGGCTGAAAGCGCTCAGCCAGATCCAACTTGACTTTGATAAACGGGTCAAGGAGGTCGAGGCGCGGTTCATGGAAAAGATGACGGACATGCGGAAACAGCTCGACACCCGATGGAAGCAGGTCGACAAGTTTGAGACAAGTGTCAAGGCATACGGCGATGCTAAGGCGACGTGGAGGCGCAAATACGTCGCCAAGGAAGGCGAGCTGGAGGCACTCAAGGTGAGTGGCACGTTACAAGCCATTCGACATTTTGCCGACCTGACCTGACCCAAACTGTGCTTGATAACTCGATAATGATGATAACAGGTCACCAACACGGACCTCGTGCAGCAGCTAGCGACGGCGAGACGCCCAGTGCAGGGCGACACGCAGGAGATCCGGACGCTCCTTTCACGCGCGGTGAACGCTGAGAAGCGGTTGGTGGTGGCGAACAACCAGTTGCTTCAACATGAGGAGAAGATCTCGAGTCTGAACCAAAAGACGACGACGGCAGACACGAAATGGGAGGCGCGCGTGAAGGAATACGAGGCGCGGCTAAAGGCAGCGGAGGAGAAATATAAGCGTGAAAGGCAAGGGAGCAAGGAACGGTTTTTGGAGCTGGAAAATCAGATAAAGTGAGTGTGGGTGCTTTGGTTGTGATGATCTCTTTTGTTGATCACTGCGTGCACGTCCCTCGTTCGTTTTATAGGAGTCTTGAGCGGCAGAACGAAATTGCTCACAAACGCAGTGCGCAGTTGGATTCGGTGGGGGAGAGCGCGAGGGCGGCGAGAGGTCGCGATCGGTGATTTGGATATTGGTTTGGACTTTTTGATGGTTATTTCCTCGTCGGTTTCAGCTCTCTCTTATGTAAGTGCTTTACTTGCTTCATGTAATGACTTCCCCTTCGTCATATCCTGGTACCATATACACTCGTATTATATAGATCAGCCATACATTCAGTCATCGAGAAATTGGTAAGTACATAGGTGAACCAAATGATCATGTAGTAACTTATCTCGTTGAGCTTTCTCTCTGCTCCATAGTATATCAGTATGTATTTTAAATTATACTCAAAATGTTAGACACAGGCCCGAGAAACAATTCTAATGGGTAATGGACGTAAAGCATACCCGGCTCATCCACACCAAGAAAAGTCATGAGCGCATAAGGAATGGGAGGTAGTAGCACTATCTCATGCTCCTAAACCGCCGAAGCTGCAGGATGTCGGTCGACAAGGATTTCTCTGTCAGTGACTCTGTATCTTCATCAATCTTTCAAAATTGAATTACGAAATAGAAAGCGATCAAACTTGAAATTTTGACCAGTCACCAACGCCTGCTTATCCATCGACTAACGAGACCACATTTTTTGATATCATGCTTCCCGTACTAGACTATCCGGTACCCAACCTTGGATGTGATCAAGCATCTCGATGTCATGCCCCGCCCGAATAGGTAACCAGTCCATTGCATCGTCTGGCCGCCAGATCTCCCTGTTGACAAACGGTGGG
>JBBPPG010000626.1:0-18910 GCA_038091855.1 Leccinellum luteum
CTGAAGAAATGTTTTTCGATGAATGTGACACGCGAAATGGTGACTGCATTTTCAGATCATCTGATTATCAGGGTTTCTCAGC
The DNA here is from genome assembly GCA_038091855.1 of Leccinellum luteum. Classification (NCBI taxonomy): domain Eukaryota; kingdom Fungi; phylum Basidiomycota; class Agaricomycetes; order Boletales; family Boletaceae; genus Leccinellum; species Leccinellum luteum. The sequence goes on from JBBPPG010000626.1 coordinate 83, forward strand.
TCACAACCTGTTCAGTGCCTATTATTGTGCTGTTTACAAAGTTTGATGCATTGTTAACAGTAGCCATGGGCAAACTAAGTGGTAATGATCGAAGGCTACCACTAGAGGAGAAGAAGGCAAAGGCATATGAGCTCATAGAAGGAATTTTTGATAATGCCAATGTATGGGGACGTCTTTGTCAATTGAAGCATGCACCAAAGTGTAGTGTTTGGATTGGAGGTATTTGTTCTGTTTTCAGATAAATGATTGAGCTGATGGAATTTGGATACATGGAAGGAATGCACACCTCTAATGAGGGGTGTAGCATACTGTTGGAAAATACAGCAGGGGCTCTGAATGAAGAGGCTTTGCAAGTGCTATTTGTTACTGCACAGGAAAGAAGCATAGCATTGTGTATTAGATATGCAATTCAAAAGTAAGTGCTAAATGGTGAATATTCTTCCAAGCATGATGTGATGATGCAAGAAAGTGTTGTATCTCTTTTGCATATCAAGAAGGGAGTAGCACAACCTGGAAAGCAAATGGAAAATATAAATCCAAGAATGCTTGCAAGATGGTTTCCACACTTTTGGGTGAGATAATTTCATATAAATCAGACTGACCACCATCAGTGTTATGTTAATTGATTGCATTCCACTGTGGGAATTATAGAGAGTGAGTCATGTATTATGAAGATAATCATGACTGATTTGTATCATTAATTATCCTCTGGAAATGAAAGAGAGTGAGTTGTGCATTGTGAAATGTGGCAAAGAGTGATGATGCTGATGATGCCATGTCCATTTGTTCTTCATTCTGCTCTGGAAATAACAGGATGTAAGTTGTGCATTGTGAAATGTGGCAAAGAGTGGTAATGCTAATGATGCCATATTGATTGGTCCTGCTTTCTGCTGTGGAAATGACAGTATGTGAGTTGTGCATTATGAAATATGGCAGAGAGTGCTGATGCTGATCATCCCATGTCCATTTGTCCATCATTCTGCTCTGTAAATGACAGGAAGTGAGTTGTGCATTGGGGAATTTGGCAGAGAGTGGTGATGCGAATGATGTCATGTCTATTTGTCCTTCATTCTGCTCTGGAAATGATAGAGAGTGAGTTGTGCATTGTGGAATGTGACAGAGAGTGCTGATGCTGATAATGCCATGTCCTTTTGTCCCTCATTCTGCTCTGGAAATGACAGGAAGTGAGTTGTGCATTGTGGAATGTGGCAGAGAGTGCTGATGCTGATCATGCCATGTCCATTTGTTCTTCATTCTGCTCTGGATATGACAGAGAGTGAGTTATGCATTGTGGAATGTGGCAGAGAGTGCTGATGCTGATGATGCCATGTCCATTTGTCCTTCATTCTGCTCTGGAAATGACAGGATGTAAGTTGTGCATTGTAGAATGTGGCAGAGAGTGATGATGCTAATGATGCCATGTCCATTTGTCTGTCATTCTGCTCTGGAAATGACAGGAAGTAAGTTGTGCATTGTGGAATATGGCAGAGAGTGCTGATGCTAATAATGCCATGTCCATTTGCCCTTCATTCTGCTGTGGAAATGACAGAAAGTGAGTTATGCATTGTGGAATTTGGCAGAGAGTGCTGATGCTGATGATGCCATGTACATTTGTCCTTCATTCTACTCTGGAAATGACAGAGAGTGAGTTGTGCATTGTAGAATGTGACAGAGACTGCTGATGCTGATGATGCCATGTCCATTTGTCCTTCATTCTGCTCTGGAAATGACAGGAAGTGAGTTGTGCATTATGGAATGTGGCAGAGAGTGCTGATGCTGATGATGCCATGTCCAATTATCCTTCATTGTGCTCTGGAAATGACAGACAGTGAGTTATGCATTGTGGAATGTGGCAGAGAGTGTTGATGCTGATGATGCCATGTCCATTTGTCCCTTATTCTGCTCTGAAATTGACAGAGAGTGAATTGTGCATTGTAGAATATGGCAGAAAGTGCTGAAGCTGATGATACCATGTCCATTTGTCCTTCATTCTGCTCTGGAAATGACAGGAAGTGAGTTGTGCATTATGAAATGTGGCAGAGAGTGCTGATGCTGATCATGCCATGTCCATTTGTCCTTCATTTTGCTCTGGAAATGACAGAGAGTGAGTTGTGCATTATGGAATGTGGCAGAGAGTGTTGATGCTGATGATGTCATGTCCATTTGTCCTTCATTCTGCTCTGGATATGACAGTATGTGAGTTGTGCATTGTGGAATGTGGCAGAGAGTGCTGATGCTGATGGTGCCATGTCCATTTGTCCTTCATTCTGCTCTGGAAATGACAGAGAGTGAGTTGTGCATTGTGGAATGTGGTAGAAAGCTGTGATGCTGATGATGCCATGTCCATTTGTGCTTCATTCTGCTGTGGAAATGACAGCTTGTGAGTTGTGCATTGTCAAATGTGGCAGAGAGTGCTGATGCTGATGATGCCATGTCCATGTGTCCATGATTCTGCTCTCGAAATGACAAACAGTGAGTTGTACATTGTACAATGTGGCAGAGAGTGGTGATGCTAATGATGCCATGTCCATTTGTTCTTCATTATGCTCTGTAAATGACAGCTTGTGAGTTGTGCATTGTGAAATGTGGCAGAGAGTGGTGATGCTGATGATGCCATGTCCATTTGTCCTTCATTCTGCTCTGGAAATGACAGGAAGTGAGTTGTGCATTGTGAAATATGGCAGAGAGTGCTGATGCTGATCATGCTATGCCCATTTGTCCCTCATTCTCCTCTGGAAATGACAGGAAGTGAGTTGTGCATTGTGGAATGTGGCAGAGAGTGCTGATGCTGATCATGCCATGTCCATTTGTTCTTCATTCTGCTCTGGATATGACAGTTTGTGAGTTGTGCATTGTGGAATGGGCAGACAGTGGTGATGCTGATGCTGATGATGTCATGTCCATTTGTCCTTCATGCTGCTCTGGAAATGACAGCTTGTCAGTTATGCATTGTGAAATGTGGCAGAGAGTGGTAATGCTAATGATGCCATGTCCATTTGTCCATCATTCTATTCTGGAAATGACAGTATGTGAGTTGTGCATTGTGGAATTTGGCAGAGAGTGGTGATGCTGATCATGCCATGTCCATTTGTCCATCATTCTGCTCTGGAAATGACAGGAAGTGAGTTGTGCATTATGGAATGTGGGATAGAGTGGTGATGCTGATGATGCCATGTCCATTTGTCCTTCATTCTGCTCTGGAAATGACAGTTTGTTAGTTGTTCATTGTTGAATGTGGCAGAGAGTGCTGATGCTAATGATGCCATGTCCATTTGTTCTTCATTCTGCTCTGAAAATGACAGACAGTGAGTTGTGCATTGTGAAATGTGGCAGAGAGTGGTGATGCTAATGATACCATGTTCATTTGTCCATCATTCTGCTCTGGAAATGACAGGAAGTGAGTTGTGCATTGTGGAATGTGGCAGAGAGTGCTCATGCTGATGATGTCATATCCAATTGTCCTTCATTCTGCTCTGGAAATGACAGGAAGTGAGTTGTGCATTGTGGAATGTGACAGAGAGTGCTGATGCCGATGATGCCATGTCCATTTGTCCCTCATTCTGCTCTGGAAATGACAGTTTGTGAGTTGTGCATTGTGAAATGTGGCAGAGAGTGGTGATGCTGATCATGCCATATCCATTCATCCTTCATTCTCCTCTGGAAATGACAGAAATTGACTTGTGCATTGTGGAATGTGGCAGAGAGTGCTGATGCTGATGATGCCTTATCTATTTGTCCATCATTGTGCTCTGGAAATAACAGGATGTCAGTTGTGCATTGTGGAATGTGGCAGAGAGTGCTGATGCTGATAATGCCATGTCCATTTGTTCTTTATTCTGCTCTGGAAATGACAGGAAGTGAGTTGTGCATTGTGGAATGTGGCAGAGAGTGGTTATGCTGATGATGCTATCCACATTTGTCCCTCATTCTGCTCTGGAAATGACAGAGAGTGAGTTGTGCATTGTGGAATTTGGCAGAGAGTGCTGATGCTGATGATGCCATGTCCATTTGCCCTTCATTCTACTCTGGAAATGACAGGATGTGAGTTGTGCATTATGAAATGAGGTAGAGAGTGCTGATGCTAATGTTGCCATGTCCATTTGTCCTTCATTCTGCTCCGGAAATGACAGAAAGTGAGTTGTGCATTGTGGAATGAGGCAGAGAGTGGTGATGTTTATGATGCCATGTCCATTTGTCCTTCATTCTACTCTGGAAATGGCAGCATGTGAGTTGTGCATTGTAGCATGTGGCAGAGAGTGATGATGCTGATCATGTCATGTCCATTTGTCCTTCATTCTGCTCTGGAAATGATAGCTTGTCAGTTGTCCATTGTGACATGTGGCAAAGAGTGGTGATACTGATGATGCCATGTCTATTTCTTCTTCATTCTGCTATGGAAACAACAGAAAGTGAGTTGTGCATTGTGGAATGTAGCAAAGAGTGGTAATGCTAATAATGCCATGTCCATCTGTTCTTCATTCTGCTCTTGATATGACAGAGAGTGAGTTGTGCATTGTGGAATGAGCAGAGAGTGGTGATGCTGATGATGCCATGTCCATTTGTCCTTCATGCTGTTCTGGAAATGAATGCTTGTCAGTTATGCATTGTGAAATGTGGCAGAAAGTGGTAATGCTGATGATGCCATGTCCATTTGTCCTTCATTCTGTTCTGGAAATAACAGAGAGTGAGTTGTGCATTGTGGAATTTGGCAGAGAGTGGTGATGCTGATCATGCCATGTCCATTTGTCCATCATTCTGCTCTGGAAATGACAGGAAGTGAGTTGTGCATTATGAAATGTGACAGAGAGTGGTGATGCTGATGATGCCATGTCCATTTGTCCTTCATTCTGCTCCGGAAATGATAGCTTGTTAGTTTTTCATCAGCAATGTGGCAGAGTGTGCTGATGCTGATGATGTCATGTCCATTTGTCCTTCATTCTGCTCTGAAAATGGCAGAAAGTGAGTTGTGCATTGTGGAATGTGGCAGAGAGTGGTGATGCTAATGATGTTATGTCTATTTGTCCTTCATGCTGCTCTGGAAATGACAGCTTGTCAGTTATGCATTGTGAAATGTGGCAGAGTGGTAATGCTAATGATGCCATGTCCATTTGTCCATCATTCTGTTCTGGAAATGACAGTATGTGAGTTGTGCATTGTGGAATTTGGCAGAGAGTGCTGATGCTGATGATGCCATGTCCATTTGTCTTTCATTCTGCTCTGGAAATGACAGGAAGTGAGTTGGGCATTGTGAAGTGTGGCAGAAAGTCATGATGCTGATGATGCCATGTCCATTTGTCCTTCATTCTGCTCTGGAAATGACAGAGAGTGAGTTGTGCATTGTGTAATTTGGCAGAGAGTGGTGATGCTGATCATGCCACATCCATTCATCCTTCATTCTACTCTGGAAATGAAAGCAGGTGAGTTGCGAATTGTGAAATGTGGCAGACAGTGCTCATGCTGATGATGCCATATCCAATTGGCCTTTATTCTGCTCTGGAAATGACAGGAAGTGAGTTGTGCATTGTGGAATATAGCAGAGAGTGGTGATGCTGATGATGCCATGTCTATTTGTCCTCTATTGTGCTCTGGAAATGACAGGAAGTGAGTTGTCCATTGTATAATGTGGCAGAGAGTGGTGATGCTGATAATGTAATGTCCAATTGTCCTTCATTCTACTCTGGAAATGACAGGAAGTGAGTTGTGCATTGTACAATGTGGCAGAGAGTGCTGATGCTGATGATGCCATGTCCATTTGTCCTTCATTGTGCTTATGAAATGACAGGAAGTGAGTTGTCCATTGTATAATGTGGCAGAGAGTGCTAATGATGCCATGTCCATTTGTTATTCATTCTGCTCTGGAAATGACAGGATGTGAGTTGTGCATTGTGGAATGTGGCAGAGAGTGGTGATGCTAATGATGTTATGTCTATTTGTCCTTCATTCTGCTCTGGAAATGTCAGAGAGTGAGTTGTGCATTGTAAAATTTAGCAGAGAGTGGTGATGCTGATGATGCCATATTCATTTGTTCTTCATTCTGCTCTGGAAATGACAGGTGGTGAGTTATGCATTTTGGAATATGACAGAGAGTGCTAATGCTAATCATGCCATGTCCATTTGTTCTTCATTCTGCTCTGGAAATAACAGTTGGTTAGTTGTTCATTGTTGAATGTGGCAGAGATTGCTGATGCTGATGCTGATGACACCATGTCCATTTGTCCTTCATTCTGCTCTGGAAATGACAGTATGTGAGTTGTGCATTGTGGAATGTGGCAGAGAGTGCTCATGCTGATAATGCCATGTCCAATTGTCCTTCATTCTGCTCTGGAAATGACAGGAAGTCAGTTGTGCATTGTGGAATGTGGCAGAGAGTTCTGATGCTGATGATGCCATGTCCATTTGTCCTTCATTCTGCTCTGGAAATGACAGTATGTGAGTTGTGCAATATGGAATGTGGCAGAGAGTGGTGATACTGATGATGCCATGTCCATTTGTCCTTTATTCTGCTCTGGAAATGACAGGAAGTAAGTTGTGCATTGTAGAATGTGGCAGAGAGTGCTGATGCTGATGATGCCATGTCCATTCGTCCTTTATTCTGCTCTGGAAATGACAGGAAGTAAGTTGTGCATTGCGGGATGTGGCAGAGAGTGCTGATGCTGATGATGCCATGTCCATTTGTTCTTCATTCTGCTCTGGAAATGACAGGAAGTGAGTTGTGCATTGTGAAATGTGGCAGATAGTAGTGATGATGATGATGCCATGTCCATTTGTCCTTCATTCTGCTCTGGAAATGACAGGAAGTGAGTTGTGCATTGTGAAATGTGACAGAATACAGTGATGCTAATGATGCCATGTCCATTTGTCCTTCATTCTGCTCTGGAAATGACAGGATGTGAGTTGTGTATTGTGGAATGTGGCAGAGAGTGCTGATGCTGATCATGCCATGTCCATTTGTCCTTTATTCTGCTCTGGAAATGCCAGTTTGTCAGTTGTGCATTGTAGAATGTGGCAGAGAATGGTGATGCTAATGATGCCATGTCCATTTGTTCTTCATTCTGCTCTGGAAATGACAGGAAGTGAGTTGTGCATTGTGCAATGTGGCAGAGAGTGCTCATGCTGATGATGCCATGTCCATTTGTCCTTATTCTGCTCTGGAAATAACAGTATGTGAGTTGTGCATTGTGGAATGTAGCAGAGAGTGCTGATGCTAATGATGCCATGTCCATTTTTCCTTCATTCTGCTCTGGAAATGACAGCTTGTGAGTTGTGCATTGTAGAATGTGGGAGAGAATGGTGATGCTGATCATGCCATGTCCATTTGTCCTTCATTTTGCTCTGGAAATACCAGGAAGTGAGTTATGCATTGTAAAATGTGGCAGAGAGTGGTGATGCTGATGATGCCATGTCCATTTGTCCTTCATTCTGCTCTGGAAATGACAGTATGTGAGTTGTGCATTGTTGAGTGTGGCAGAGAGTGGTGATACTGATGATGCCATGTCCATTTGTCCTTCATTCTGCTCTGGAAATGACAGGAAGTGAGTTGTGCGTTGTCAAATATGGCAGAGAGTGCTGATGCTGATCATGCCATTTCCATTTGTCCTTCATTCTGCTCTGGAAATGACAGGGAGTGAGTTGTGCATTGTGCAATGTCACAGAGAGTGGCAATGCTGATGATTCCATGTCCATTTGTCCTTCATTCTGCTCTGGAAATGACAGGAAGTGAGTTGTGCATTGCAGAATGTGGCAGAGAGTGGTGATGCTGATGATGCCATGTCCATTTGTCCTTCATTCTGCTCTGGAAATGACAGGAAGTGAGTTGTGCATTATGGAATGTGGTAGAGAATGGTAATGCTGATGATGCCATGTCCATTTGTCCTTTATATTCATCTCTCATGCTGCTCTGGAAATGACAGTTTGTGAGTTTTGCAGTATGGAAAAGAGTGCCAATCATAATAATGCTATGTTCTCACTCCACTTCAAAAATGACAGCATGTTAGTTATGTATCATGCAATATTTCAGAAAAGCAAGTACTCAGTGCATTTATAATTATTTTCTATTTCCCATCTATAGCAGGTATATTATTATCATCTCATCTATGATAACAATTTAACTTAGTTATGCTTCATTCAGCTAGTGAGCTTGTAATTATGATCAAACATACAGTCTTTTATAATAATTCAAATTCCTGTTTTTTATTTGACTTATCACAGACTGTGAGTTACACCACTGGCCTCCACAGTAATAGTAATTTTATAACTTTCCTTCTTTTGATCATTGTAGCAGGTATATTTCATAATATGCAATATCATTAAGAATCATTTACCAATAATAATTGTTTTCATTTTTGCAGGAGGTCAATATTTCATCTTCTTCTTGGACTATTATTTTATTGACTAATTAATTTTAATTCACAGACTGTAAGTTTTATTTTTAATCATATATCATATATACTGTATCTTATATTTTCTTATATTATTGTTTTGTTCGTAGGATGTAAGTTTATTCATTTATCTCTATTGTGGCATATCTTTTCATATTCAATTCATAATCTGATTATATTCTTCATAGACTGTAAGTGTTGATTTTATAACTCAAATTATGACCATATCTCATTTTTTATAGATGGTGAATCTCATTCATCATGTTTTCCCTGCATTTTGATGTAATTGAATATCATCAGATTGTTCACAACAAGATAGTATGTGGATTTATTCTATTACCTTTTGGTTGTAACATGTCATCACTCAGTCCAATATTGATCTGAGTCAATCTTCTATTCTGAAACCTAATAGGATGGTAAATTCATCCTGGATTCCACTTTATGTCATGGTAACATTGAAGATCATAGTGTACATGGCAGCAAAACCTCCTTAGTAGCATTGGTATTTTCTCCCCCCTTCTTTATAAGATTCTTGTTAACAATAACATTGCTTTATAGATATACTGCTTGTTCTAGAGCATTCTTTTTATCTTTTTCATCAGAAAGATCCTCAGCCACTCCAATCTGCTATTGCAAAGTACAAGGCATCAAACATACCTGCAAAGGTGAAATTAGCTATGGAGGAAGTTTTCAATCAATATGACAAAGTATCTAAGAATGACAAGATTGAAATGATCTTGAATGTTGTTCTTCAGAATCAGATGGGTATGTGAAGCATATCATATATGTATTTAATATTTCATTCAATAGCCTCTACATTTATAGCAATCTAAGGAAGTTCTTTTCATGAAAATCAGAATGAGTTTGTTTTGAGGTTTTTAAAAAAGAGTAGATGAGTCAAGAAAGGAAAGATAGAACATTGTCATGCCAAGAAATCTATAGAAATGGTACCCAGTCAACCTTGTGTACCAGCTACTGACATCCTATGAACTGCATGGTCATATGGAGATATGTAGTAAAAACAATCCAATAGCTTTCAACATGCTACATGATGTCTGGAGCACAGTGTAAGGTAGTTCAAAATTTACTTTGCAGCCTTCCCAGGGAGACAGCAACAACAAAATGATTGCTCTTGAAATTTAAAACTTGCATTAAGATCATGAATGAATTGGGAAGAGGACTTGTTACAATTTGCCCCTATCATTTTCTTTTCTTCAACTTGTTTCCCTCATCTTACCTTGGTCATGTACTATTACTAATCTGCAGCTTCTGCCATGTTCCATACTGTGGATTACTCACCTCTACTGCAGATTACTCATCCGCTTCATCATCACTTCGTCATCGTTCTATTCTTAGTTGTATACTTACTCATCCACAGTCTTCATGACTCATTCACTATTGCGGATTACGCATCCCTATTCCATCATGTTCCATGATATTCCATCCACTTAGTCATCTTCATTTCTCGCTATGTATATAAACCTCGTTGAGCTACTTAGATACTCTAAGCTAGATCTCCTCTGGAATCCTGTACTTGCATACTCGTCCAATCTAGCCACCCTTGTAGCCACTCCTCTGCAGGAAGACCCTCTGAAAGCCCTCGTCCCACTTTTGACCAGACGCTCATGCTTATCCCTTGTCCTGTGCTAACCTTCCTCTAGGTTGAGCACTTCCCTTGGAGGCATTTGACCTCACCTACGCTTGGCATCGCTAATACACCTTGCATCTCTGGTAGCCCTTATCAAGGCTACTTGTACTCCAGCGACTCTTGATCGCTCATCACCCCGGCAACTCACCATCGCTCGCCCCATTGCTATAGGCAACACCCCTTGTTGACAGAGGCTATGCTCGTCCCTACCCAGGCCAAGCATAACAGGACTTGCATGGTAAAGAGCCAAAAACATATGGAAAGTATGTATACAAGACATCTTGTCAAACTACTACTATAGATCCTAAAGGCATGAATTACATCCTGAATGAGATCAAATCCATCCATTCTCACCACTTTCCATCAAAATCTCGACTCAGCAGACAAAAAGGAGAATATCTAACAGTGCACAATGCAAGAGATTGAGATTTCTGTCATGTTATGGTTTGAATTGACCAAAAAGTATACACCTACACAAAAAATTGAAATATAAGAACGACTGAGACTTGTGAGAGAGAGCATGACAAAAGAATGAAAAAAAATGAAAGGAATCACATGAACAGGACATATGTGGGCTCGTCACAATTAGTAGTATTACTCCCCTCTTCCATAGCCAGACAAACAAAAAAGGGCTAAGAAAACAAAAGAGACAAAGAAAATGCACAAGAAACAAGACAATGACCTTTCTATCCATTCATTGTATCCGACTGATGAACAAAAAAACCAAAATTGAAACTGCACTGTGTTCTCACCAATTCATGTGTCACATCCCCAACATCCCTGTTATCAATACCAATAAAGGATGCACAGCCACATGAGGTGGAGGCAGAGGACAATCAGGATAAACAGCCACCCATGTTCCCTGAAGCTGTCCTTGTGGCCCCTGATGCACTGGTGATACTGCCTAGTATTGTGCCAAGCCCAGCTCAGCTCAAAAAACCCGGCTTTGGCTTGGCTTCGAAGAGCTCAAGCTTGGAAAAAATGAAGCCTGAGCTCCTATTGACAGCTCACTAGGGCCCAGGGTCCGGCTCAGCTTTGACCCTGGCTTTATGTTCAGAGAGACAAGAACTTCAGGTGCTACTACAAAATTAACATATTAATGCCACAGTCATCCAATTCATCCACCTCGATAATCAACTCCAAGTCTCTATCATCTTGAGATGGACCCACTGCCTCTTCATTCCCATACTCCAATAACACTAATGGATCCTGCACCTTGCGAAATGATAGATCTCTCTGGATGAAGCATTTGAGGCACTGCAATGCTTTGACAACATCAGCATGAAGTCAGTTCTGGTGCTTACAAATACTTATTGTAATGGCCAATGACAAGAATGCTCGTTCACTTGAAACTGAAGTTGCCATGATTGAGAGGTAGTCATGAGCTAGGGAGCTCCAAACCAGATATCTGGCCACATTGAGCCCCCATCATTGTATAATTGACATATCAGGGACAAGCTAATCCTTTGAGTTGAGATATCCATGGAATTCTTGCAGCCACAGTCATTGAGGATCAGCATGCCTCAATGAGCTCAGCGGTATGTCATCATCATCCAATAGCTCCCGTAACAACCGACTAATTTTGCCGTATGCTGCCATTGTCTTGAGGGGCTTGACTGGCTTAATGATGACAGCACCATTCAGTTCCAGATACCATTCCTTGTACTATAGTGGATCAGTGAATAGTAGATATACCTGCCACAATGATAGCATATAAGCTCTTCTGCATGTTTCATTGCATCGGCATACATCTCCCTTCCCCACATACATCTCCCTTCTTCAATACTTGCATATATTATTTGACTTCTGAACAGAGTCAAGCACTATAAATTGTAAGCAAATAGCACTGGGATACATAGACATTATGGCAACATACATATTGCCATAATATATGCATCCAAATCTGCTGTCTTTTCATAGTAGCTTGTGATCTTGTTGACCCCCGCTTCAAGTGCAGGCCAAAAGTCTATATAGTCTGCCTTATTGCTCTGTGTATGCCATGCCTTACGCAAATATTCGAGAGCCGGGAGAGCGAGATGAGTGGCAGGGCCATTGTTGGAGGTGAACAACTGTTGAGCATATTCGGCCTTTACAAGTAGACTAAGTAGCATTGAGACATGGTCCCACTCTGCTTCTGTCAATTGGAGATCATGAATTTTTTGATGCTTTTCTCGGTCCTTCTCAGCACCAGCCATTTCATGCACAAATATATCAATATCATCTTTGAGTTTTTCTGCACAGTCGAGCATTAAGTAAGTTGATGACCACCAAACTGGCATGTCAAGAACAAGTTGGAGTGAGCATTGTTGTGGCAGATGGTTTGGAGTACCACATTGTTGAATCATCTGAAACAATTGCTTGCATTTGGCAAATAAATGCTTCTAAGCAGTCATTTTAGCATTATTCATTATGCTGAATGTCTTCGACGTACCTTGACACAAATGGCTTGTATCACCTCTATTTCATCATGCTGACCCTTATGCTCTGCAACCAATTCTGCCTCTGGATTCTTGGGGTCATATTCTTTGGATTGACTATGAGCACGGAGTACTAGTGCTTGGGTTGCTAGATTAATTATGTGGGCAAGGCAACTTCGTGTATAAGTTAGCGTAGCTTGAATGGAATGAAACTATTGAGACTGACTGAACCCATCTTTTTTTGGAATTTCACTTTTTGCCTGTCACCTGCTCAATGTGTGATGCAAACTCACTTGCCATCATGTCCATATTGCTAGCGTTATCACAGGTAACATGGCCAATCTGTCACATTGAGTTTGTTGGTTACTATCTTTAAATGTCAACCTTACCTTATGTGAGATACCAAGGTGTTCGACAACCTTGTACAGCACCTGTCCCAATCAAACACCATCATGTGCAGTGTTTATTTGTATGCCAGTGAAACCAAGAAGCATGGTTTTCAGCTCCCATGTGCCTAGTGAAGCTTCCTGTATCCACGACCCAGTGACTGCGAAGTAAGCATCTGTGTTTGAAGCTTGCCACACATTGCACATTAGGTTGATCTGCCCTTTGATGGCATCACCCTAACACAAATGAGTGGTAGAATACAGTACATTAAATATTGGTTAAATCAATTGCAATCATTACTTACCAATAGTTGCGACCATAGTTTTACCATGTGCTCCTTGAACATGTCAATAATGGACATATGAGTGTACTTGTAATTCAAGGTCTTGATGCCATTAGTTGCTTGTGCAGCAATATTGATCATTTTCTTGAATGAGGGATGCTCAAAAGCAGATATCGGCTGGAAAAGGATTAGCCATGAGGTATGCATGTAAGCTCTGCTTCGAGTTACCTGATCCATATCTACAAGCCATTCCACAGCAGCAGCACAGAAGTGCTCATCACTGTACCTGGGAGGAATTGGCTGGAGATGGCCATTGAGTTGACTTTGCCACGTGCTTTCCGTCTTGTCTTTCTGTGTCTTTCAGTCCTTTGGCAGCATAGATGCAAAGTCATTTTGTTCTGCCCATTTTAGATACTCGGCCTTTTATTGAACATTAGCATGCAACAAGGTGATCAAAAGATCACACATACCTGGTGGCAGGATTGTAAATGCTGGCGCAATGTCAATATCTCAGCAACAAGAACTTTCCTAGTATTTCCTATCAGAAGAAGATTGAGTAGAAGAGAAATTGAAACACACGAGCAGCACGTGCACTTGCAATATTTTTTACTGTCACTAATGACTGGCTCCTCAAAGAAATGATCAATGTCTTGACTTTTTTGCTCTTGACGAACCTTTTGAGGTTCATCGATATCCATGATCTGGATGTCAGTGGCAGGGCCATTGGACTTGGAGGCTACTGAATAACCTGTAACATTAGCATTTACCAATGACTATAGACTTTCATCATTTTCTTACCATCATTGTCGACTGAACTTGAAGTTGCAACATGTTTGCCTGCAAAGTTACATTGGTAAGCAACTGAGTGAATGACCTCAGATTATATTACAACGTACCTTTGCTCTGCCCTGAGGGCGGTGCTACCTCATCATCCAAGTCAAGGTGGATTGAGCATGCATGCTTGCACTTTTGGCCCCCAGAATTGGAAGGGACAGGAGGGGAGGATGGTGGGGGCTGGTGAGAGTTGTTATCAGAGGCCACATTGTCCTCTGACTCCACTGAACCTGACTTCGTCGCCTGGTGGGAATGAAGCTCAGGCATAGCCACATTATCCGAGTCCTGCATTCTGGCCGAAGGGTTTTGTCACCCGTTTTGGGTGACCATTTATGTTCTCAGAGGTTGGCGATATGGCATTCATTTCAGTGGTAGTACATGTAAAAAAAGGGCAGTGCTAGGCACCAATCTGAAAATAATTGCAACAGATTACTAATATAATTATGGAAATAAGCTCCGGCGCAAGGGCCCAGAAATTCCGAAGCTTGAGCCGCGAGGCCCCTCGAGCCCCTATTAACGGCTCGGCTCGGCTCCGTTGAGGGCTTCAAAGGGCCCATGGCCGGGCCTAGCACAACACTAAGTATTACTGCCACAGGCACCGGCGCTGGTGCCGGCACGACATGGTATTGCGGAAACGACACATACACCGGTTGAAGCTGAAAGGGCGGGACGGTAGCGATCATCGGAGGGGGAGGAGGTGCTACAGGATGCGGATGGACGGCAGGATGTAGATGAGGTGCTAGAGCTGATGTTTGCACGGGTCCAGCATACCCGCGCGGGTCGCGGGTACGGGTACGGGTCAGTTTTTTGTAGTTGTCTGTACCCCCGATGTACCCGCGAGCACCTACACCTGTGGGTGGTGGTACCACGTCACGTCGTTGGGGGGTCGTCGGATCGCCTGTGTGCGTGCATCGTGTTGTTGTCGTTACCGCCGAGTCGCGTTGTAGCATGCCGTCATGACAGTCATTGCGTCGTCATCGAGTCGCTTGTATGCGTGCATCATCGTCGTCGTGTCCCCGTCCTCGTCCTCCTCGCATCGTCGTCGTTATCGTGCATCTTGTGTCATAGTACGCCGTCACGTCGTGGTGCGCCGTCGCGGCAGTCGTCCCATCGTGTGTTGTGCGTCGTGGTCCCCCTCGCGTCCCTCGTCCTCGTCCTCCTCGCATCGTTGTCGCGTTGTGGTGCGTCGTCCGAGTCGTCTGTCCTCGTGTCGTCATTGTCGCTTCGCGGTAGTTGTGGTGCCGCGTCGACCTCGACCTCGACCTCCTCACGTCCCCGTCCCCGTCTTCCTCCTTGTGTCATCGTGCTGGTTGTTGCGCGAGGGAGGGTCAGGATGGTATGGATGAGGCGAGGTGTACTCACCGCCGTCGTCTCCGAGTCGTGTCGCACGGGTACGGGTATGGTCGCCGGTAGTCGAAGGTGCCTGGGAAGGAAATTTAGACAAGTTTACCGAAGGATAAGAAGCGTTCTGGCTCCTGGATGGCGAAGGCTGTTCGGTTTCCCATCCCACAGCTCGCTTCGCCCGACAGTTCGGGCACAGTCTCGGGCCAGAAAAAACCTTCTATTTTTCGCCCACCCCATCATGTCTGGAGCATGTCGTTCATGTATCCACGCCCGCATACACACTTCCCTCACATAGAGTAGCCCGCAATGGGGTTGACTTCCAATACGGGGCCGCACACGACATCAAAATGATCGGTGCGCTCTATGAGCACTTCAAGTCCCAATCCTGGATCATGCCTGCCAACGAGGTCGACCAGGGTAGCATTGTGGTACGGATACTCGCTCTTTCATCAGGGCCGCTTCCCGGACGACCACCTGTTCGGGTCGTGCTCGGTCCTCCCACTCGACATCCAGCGCGAGCCGCGCGGATTGTCATTGCCGTGTCATGGCTGCAGCCGGATGCAGTCGCTTCGAATTCATTGATGCAATTGCATTCATGAAATCCAAAAATTCCATAGAAGCGGTGTCTCGCTGTCGTGTCTAACTTGATAAAGCCTTCAGCGTAACGAAACCGGGTAAACATGTAGCATCTGGGCACGTTGATTCATGTGCCCACCCCGCCTCTAGGTGGAGAAACACAATGCCAGTGAGAAGGCATTTAGGATATCAGAGTATGTCCGTGTGCACGTTGGGTCGCTCCTACACCTCTGCCTTCAACTTTTTGCTTTGCATTTGAGTTTGGGCCCATCGTCATGTCATAACATGAACTGATTCGACGCCCATATCGAGTCAGCACTTCAACGTCATAATTCCATTCTTAAGAAGAGTCAACCCAACTTACATACAGTGCGTTACGAGATGTCCTTTTGATTACTAGTAGCTGTCCTGGCAGCTCGAAGGAAAATGAACGTCGAGCCTGAGGGGTGACTTCAGGTGAAGGCAACGGAGGCCTCCAGGAAGATGACGCTCGTTGCGCTTCTAGCTGAGCAGCTAAACGCAGAGTAGCTAGATGGGTTCCGATCAAGCTGACCAAAGTTCAGAATCAGCCCAAGCCCGAAATCTACAAAGTGGCTTGTAACGTTACCGCTTAACGTCACGTCTCTTTCGTGGGTTTAACGATGGTGGTCACTGATTGGAGGATTGAGGACCAAAAAATGTACCACTTCTTAAAAACGAGCTAAATTGAACTTTTGCCGGTGCCTATTATTTTACTCGGCTACCATCTAATGAACCGTCAGCGGGATCCGACCAACCTACTAATCAGCACCAGAGCCCAAATGAACGCTTGACTTTTATCACTTACGAACTACTTACGTTCGTGGGTGGGCTAGTACTAGTAGGTATTATGTGGTACTGCCCCCCCAAAACAGGTAAAGGACTGCATAAAATTTTAGGGCTGCTCACCGAGTCTACCATCTTCCAGAACCACGTTTCCAAAACAGATGTTCGCTCACCTTCCGTCGGTTTTGATCGCACTGTTCGCCACGGTCGGCGCTTTCGCTGCAGCCAGCGACTCCTGCAGTTTCTTATGCTGCGAGTCTTTTACCCCATGTGTAAGTGATTGAGTTGGTGTCTGTTGTTGAAGGACCCACTATTAATCATTGTGGACCGATAATCAGGGTTGTAGCTCCGGTAGCTGGAGTGGAACCAAGTGCACTCCTGCAGATATCGAAGGAAATTGCCCAACTGGTCAAAAGTTGGCGTGCTGCTCCAACATCTTAGTGAGTAGATCAATCGCGCCGGCTTGAATGAGACGATCTGACTTGTGGGAAATGTAGGATTCCAGCGGCTTCATTTACAATTCGGTGTCTGGGTGCAGTGAACCCATTGTATCAGACAGCCAGGGATTTCGCTTGTAGCCACTTTGACACCTACTTTTGACACGAGTCGAAGTGTAAATTGGTTTTTCTATATCAGCACGACGTTTGCCCTAAATCTGAGTCGGCAAAAGATGAAATGAGTCTGCTTGCAATGCGGCATAAGATATATGTCTGCAAGATGACGCTAAGCTAGCAAGTTCAAATCAAGGCTCAACGCGCTCCGATCAGGTGTGGCACCATTGCTGGCTAATTGGAGGCAAAACCACAAGAAAAAGCGACCGACGGTCGACAATATTTGTTTCTGTTGCGGTCGGCGTTTCAAATTTGCCGGTGGCCGCCAATAGTGACCTGAATGTGGTCAAGCAGAACGTCGCCCCGCTTAGTGGCCCATGGCATGTCGACGATGTACCGACCACGAGTGTACTGTATGTCGCTTTCCCCGATCACTTCTGCCTCAAGCCTCCACGCCCGCGTTTGGAGCTGATGTGTGTTGCAGCAGTAAGAGCAAGCCGTGCACACTCCTTTATGCCAGTTTAGTACCTTTGGGTCGCGGTCAACGCTGGAGATTGAGGGCAAAAGAAAGCGCTCACCGTTCATTGACGAGATCCGTTCGTGCTTTGAACTTGTCGTCTAGCCTGTCACGATACGTCCTTCATCCTCTCCTCTTCGACGTATTTCTCGTAGTCTTCTCCCTGTAACGCGAGCTTTTGAGACTCGAGCTCGAGCTCATGCTTTTCGTCCTCTTTGATCTGTCGAAATGGGTGAAAAGCTCGGTCATGTCGTTCCAAGCGATATCAAGGATGCCCTTAGCCTTTTCCGCTGCGAAGGGTTCGCGTTCAGATACGACGCGAGGTCATCTATCATGGTGTTTTCGAGATACGAAATGACGGACTCCGAGATGGCGACGTCCTAAACGGCGGGGGCAACCAAGGGAAGCGGTTTGGGTTTAGACTTTGAAGTAGGCTTGGGCTTGGAATACCCAGACTGGGGATCGAAACTGATGGGCAGAGGTACTTCGTACACGCTTCCGTCCATCTTCTTCTCCGGCAAGATGATTACCTCGACGTTGTACCTGGCACGAGCACTGAAACTGCCTTGTCTCCAAGCTGTGCTAGTCGCGACCTTGTGCTTTGCTAGAGCCATCGCTTTCGCGGTCGCCTCGGGAGAGAGCTTGACCTGGGACCTAGTTTCGTCTACCGGTTTCTTGCACTCCGTGGTGGACCCTGGTTGGTTTAATGAAGGATTCTAAGCTTGAGTAGTCTTGGATGTGTCCACGTTGTTGTTCGGTGGGACCACTTGTCTGAGTTGTCGCTGGCCAAACGCATATGCAGTTCTGGCGGTAGTATGTACGAAGGCAACCTGCTGCGCGGTGATGCCGTCCCAGACTGTGGCGTTGCCAGCTCGCCATACTTCGACAAGTAAGTTCAAGTTGGCGAGGGGGACATGTGTCATAAAGAGGTCGCGGTATCGTTGGTTGTGCAAGCCTGCCTTCCAGACATCGATTGGAGGTAGCCAGCATAACCCGCAATGGGGCTACTTCAGTACCAAAGTTACGAATCTGGCAGCAAGTTGGTCGTTTTGCGAGAGCAGTGCGGCTTTGACTCCGACAGCCTGAATT
>JBBPPG010000627.1:0-18879 GCA_038091855.1 Leccinellum luteum
CTCTCTTGGACTGGAAGCTCAGGTAACACTACCAAAAGCTACCTCCCCTCCGATCTCACTGTGTATGACCAAATTCTGGCTCCGCATGTTCCCCAAGCCATAGAGGCCGCCAGGATGAACCGAGCCTTCACGTTTATCGTGCCACGGTGCCGATTCTCGGCAAGGTACGGATCGAGACCAAAGACGGCTCGCTCGGGAGACAGCGCCTCGTTCTCGTTCATCCGTGGATTGGTCCCTT
This sequence comes from Leccinellum luteum, assembly GCA_038091855.1. NCBI lineage: Eukaryota > Fungi > Basidiomycota > Agaricomycetes > Boletales > Boletaceae > Leccinellum > Leccinellum luteum. The sequence goes on from JBBPPG010000627.1 coordinate 239, forward strand.
GCTCGACGAAGATTTCTCGGGCGACGATCCTCTGTTTGATCTCGACGCGCGTGCGTTGCGGACTCTTGTTCGGCTTCGGCAGCCTTTTGGGGCACTGCTGCTAGCCTCGCAGAAGCGCGGGCAGTACAAACGTGTGGCGACGGACAGTTTCATCCAGGTTCAGATTAAGGAAGAGGCGGGGTTGAGTGAGTTGATGGCGAGCATTGGTACGGTTGATGTTCAGTAGGCAGAAAAAATATTTGGATTCCACCCTTGAGTCGCCCATCTCCTTGTGTTATACCTATGTAACTGATTTGTTGGGAGATCCCATGCTTTGATTATCATTTGCTTGGTTACTTACATGAGGGAAGCCCCGGTGGTTCCATATACTCATGATGAACCACCTGCAGACAAGGGCGGGCCGGAAGAGGACGGTCTCTCGTCTCAACCGAGCCACAGAATCGAGATGTCCTCTTTGAGAGCGCTGCGGGGAGGACGAAGACGACGACGACGGACGCGTTCCCCGCGGCTGAAGTTATTGCGGGGATGCACCCCCGCGGTGGTGCCTCGAGAAGACCGACGTGGCGGCCGTGCTCGTCGACACCGGAGGCCGCGGTTACCACGTGCATGATCATCTGAGGTTGATTTTGGTAAGCTTGGGCTCAGTGGGCGGGAGAGTGCACACGGTCTTTTTACCATTCCTTGGCGGGGGGGATGATCGGCTGGCAGCCTGGCACTCGAGCAGCTGGTGGTTCAGCTTTGTTTGAACCCAAGGGCGACGGCGACGGCGGTGAGGACAGTAAATCGGCGAGACGGCGTGGCAGGGAGATCCTAGTAGAGAGGGACGGTCTCCCGGTCAATGACCGGTCGATCAATTACTATGTAAACGATTATACTATCAGGTCACTCCGTGTATGCCAGAAACTACTACTCGACGCACCCCCGTCATTACTTTACGCAATTAATGTCGTTGTTTTTACTTGGACCCTCGTCATGCTGCCGTCTGCGGGCCACTTTTGGTTCAGTCGTTCTGTTCGTGGGTCCCCTTATGTAGGGACACTAGTACGTACGTACGAAGTTAGCAACTCACATCCGTCCACCATCCACATTTCATCATAATCCAGCTACATGATCGTACACCCCCGCCTCGTGCTACCCTCATCGTCGTAGTACGTCCCGTGCACAGTCTCCATGTGTGGGTAAATTGTTACAGGACTGAAAACCCCCATGCAGCGCCAACAGATGTGCGCGCCGCACCTAAGATCCCATCGAGGGTCAGACTAAGTATACGCGTAAAAGGGAGAGACGAGCGACGCACTGGCATGTCATGTGATTACATCCAAATCTCGACTTCTCGATTAGCACGCTACACTGTGGACACTTCTTCACCCGCCCGCCCTGTTCAGTGATCCACACATTGTTCAGTCGCTCCTGCTCAGCAGTGACCCGTCGAGCTCTACTTTCAGCACAAGACATCCCCTCGTGGTCCTCGTGGTCCTCATGGCACCCATTACACACCGTAGAGAAACAGGACGGACAATGCAGGATCTGAGGAGTCCCATTGACTGGGTCAACGGCCAAAGCAGTGCGATAAATTTGCGTGCAATCTGGAGTCTTGCAGTGCTTGAACACCTCGGGACGCTTCGTGATGTATGCGTCGAATGCTGCTTCCAATAGCCGGTTGAACAATGCTGGGGCGAGAAACTGCTGGATCACTGGAATCGGGATCGGAACGCGACACCGCGCTTCGTCACCGAGGCAAGTCAGAGGCAACTGGTCCGAAGAGTCGACTGCAGATGAAACGAAATGGCGTAGACAAGCGGTGCAGTATACGTGACCACAGCCCAATCGGTGCGGCGAGGAAACAACATCGTAGCATATTGGGCAAGTCTGGTCACCCTGCGACGCGCTCGGAAGGCCACCCACGTTTCCTTTGTGAGAGAGCGTGATGATGCGATCCAGCTCATGCCTCGCCTCTTCCCCACCCGAAACAGTTATCTTTCCCGACAACATCACAAACTTGACATTGTTCTCGCCAAGTGTCTCTTTCAGCTGCTGCAGCCCCTCTCGCACGAAAAACCCCACAGAATGTCTCGGAAGAGTGACGGTGTAATCCAATGAAGCGAGTCTCTCGAGTTCTTCCTTGATCATCTCGCGAGCTTGATCAACTGCCCTCAGCGACCCGTACACCTTCAACGACTTGCTTTTCCCGTGGGCACGCACGTATGCGCCAGTTTCCGAATTAACCCTGAGCATGAACTGATTACCGGGAAGCCCCAGTGACCGGTGCCACCCCTCCACCTTCTCTCCCCGTGCTAGATTCTCAACCCTCACCTTTAGCGCGCCTGTCGCCTCCTTGACCGAACCCGACAGGCGAACGAGCATGACATTGCTCGCATCACGTACGTTGAGCGTACATGCTTTCTTGTCAATGATTGAACTCGAGAGGGAATCCCATTGAGCCTTTTGCGCCTTGTACTGCTCCGCCGGGATAACGAGCGTAAAGTACATGGGATCGGGGAGCCGAAGCCAGACAGGCTGATTGTAGTACCGCTTATCCGAGAGGCGTGTATAGGCGACGTTGGCCTCGTCCCACGATGAAAAATGAGCGCGCGCCGTGATGACGCCGTCGACGGTACACGCGCCAGTGGGGGGATCCTCGAATCTCGTCAGTCCCCCTGGAACGGCCAGCTCAATTTCATACCGAACGTGTTGAGCTATTTGCTGGGTGGTATATGTCACACCACTGGCGCGCAGACGCTCGACAGACAGTGCACCCGTGAATCTGATAACCTCCTCGTCGGTGACGGAAGGAGGGAGATTACGGATCTCGATGGCGTTTAGTCGCAACTTGGGCATGAAGCAGCCAGGAGGTTGGGCGTTCATCTCGACTTTGAGGCGACGACCGTCGTGGATGGATCGGTTGAGTATTTCGACCTTAGCTCTTGCAGCATCAATGTCGACGTACTCAGCAACATAGCGAACAGAAGGGGCGCGCCATGATATCGTCAGGATCTCGGAACCCTGATCCGACTTAGCGCTCATGCCTTCAAGGGCATTGGTAGCAACCATATCGACCACCAACGCATCGTCGTGAAACTCAACACCATCGAGACTCGAAACAAGCGCCCGCCCAGAAGTGATGTCCGTGACGATGCTCGCCTGACGCTTATTATTCGACCTTTTCTGGACGTCCAAGTGGACACGGTCGAGCTCCAACCCCTTGTCCTTCAGCAGGGTGCGGATATCCGTCGCATCGAGTGGAATGTTTCTGACGAATACCGTGCACGCCTCGAATCCCGTGACTAGATGGGCGACGTCGAGCCCCGCGCTAAACGCCACAAGGGAGCCTGACATGAGTTGAACCATCGTCTTGGCCGCTTCCTCTCGAGGGATGGTGTTGGCGCGTGCACGTGCTGCGGCTTCGACCCGAACACTTTCAGCTGGAGCTGAACTAGATGTGGAGTGACCTGGATCTTCAGTTGGGAGAGGCGGGGCCGAGGCCTTTTCCTGGTGGGACACAGTGGGTTCGAGTCCTGGTTCAATCTGTACCTATCGTTCGACGTCAGGTCATACCGATCCAGGAAGATGATCAAGACACGTACGTCAACGTTGTGGCGGAACCAGCATTTGGTCCCTCTGGTACAATTTCCAGCTTTCCAAGCATGGCAGGGGACGTCCCCACATTTGTGCTTGGGACGAGCATCAGAAGTGTGGGAATGACTTGATGCAGGATCTGAGGTAGCTGAGTCAAGACATTGTGAGTGGTGCTGGCACGGCAGTATTCAGCACGGTCAGGACATCCAACGAAGAGAGAATAGAGCTTACTGAGTGGTATTGTTTTTCCTGCAGGGAGTAGGGGAACGTAGGTTAACATTCATTATCAACAGACCAGCAGAACAGGAGGAGCAAGTCTTACCTGCACGTCCACATGATGGACGAACTTGCACTTGTCTCCGAACCGACAATGCCCTCCTTGATTATATTCACGACAGGGCGTGGACTTGCGACGAGGAGGCACAGCGGACGATGGATCTGGGGAGTCCATCACGAGCAGCGGACGGAGAGGGAAGGTGTCCCTTGAAAGTTGCGCTCAACTTATTTAGCCAAATCCGCATGCTTGTATCGGTTTTTAGGGCGTGTTCATGCTTCCTATGTATCTAGACCGGCGAGGGTTTCCGATTCCTTCTCCGTGGAAATAAATTCCTAAAAAGGAAATGTTGGGACGCACTGCCACAGGTACCGCGGACTTCTTAGCTTTAGACGTGAAGTCTCATCATGATCAGGAAATGGTCGAGAGAAAGATCGGTGAGTCTGACACCAGAAAGTTTTGGAACGAATTGAAGCACTAGATCGTATTGTACTGAAGCGATGAAAGAAAAGATGCAGCACAAGTGAAGAAACACAACGCGAACCATGGGACTGATGGTAAATCATGCAGCTGACGATCGCGACAACAACCGTGTACCGCTTCATTATTGAGATGATATGGCTCGGTTCTCTGGCGAGTGTGGTCGTGCTCCGCGCGTCGTATCGGTTAGAATTTCTGGATCGGTGCGTGCTGTACAACTGTAGACCGGTGACTACCACTCTTCTATGGTTCGCCGTGACCTCGCACGAATGCAGGCAGAGAAACGGCACTTCTTCTCCGATAGGCTTTGTCATCTTGACGTCAAATTGTACCTTGTACTTCCCTTCGTCAGGTGTGATTCAAAACCCTCCGCACCTCGAAGTCTTATGTGTCGCGCGCGGTCGTGACTAGATGAAACGGAAATACTAATATACGTTAGCGTCTGCGGTTTTATTATACGTAGATAACGGTTCACCTCAGTCTTCGTGGCAAACGAGACTGAGGTGTCCGTGTGAATGAAAAACGAACTAAATACTAAAAGTATCACGTGCGTGATCGATTATTTTGTAGGCGCGAGGCCTCGTTCAGACGAGGCAAGAACGTCCGCATTCCCTTTTCTTCCTACATATATACTCTCATCATATACGATACTCTCATCATATACGTCTGGGGTGGCTGTGATGCAGGGAGTGGGATGTAGTGATGACGTTGTTGTAAGGTGATGACGTCGTTGAAGCCGCGGCTTACAAAGTAGTGCCTGAAGCGCCTCGTGAGTAATCCAAAGAGTCCAGGCTGTCTGCCTGTGCTTACAGCCCGACTAGACTCGATTCCTCTCTCATCTGATTATTTCTTTGTAGACGATATTCGTAGACACGACAGAAACGCGGATGCAAATGCAAACAGAGTCCGGGCAATCGTCCAGCACGCCCGCGCACTCCGGAGTACGCGGCCGCTCGTTCCTCGGAGGGCGCAACAAACGCAACCTTGCGCACCTACGCTAAAATTAGAATCAATTCCGAAGATGGGCCGTGGAGATGGGGTGCCTAGTAAGCTCCTGTAGGCAGACCCTTACGTAAGTAGGAAGACAGTCGTTCCTACTCTTCCAAGGTCGGTGACCAGTGAATGGCTTTGATAGTTACTCGCTTCGTAGGATGAAATTGACGATAGCGATCTGTAAAGGAGGTATGTAGATGACAGCAAGCGCCCAGGGCATGAGGTAAATGCGTGAGCGAACACGTGTATTGTCACAATTTGTCAAAGTACAGTAGTCTGGTGACCAGACTGTCTCAGACTCTATGAGGCTGTGAGACGAACAGCTGTGTCTATCGACAGCTGTTCGCCTCACAGCCTCATAGACAGTCTGGTCACCAGACTATATGATGGCGCAGACTGCGCAGTGCGCACCGAAAGTGAATTCACTTTCCACCAAACATAGAACCAAGTATGTCTTCCAAGATGCACCTAACGAAGAGGGGTGGTGAGTAGCACATAAATGGACGAGATCATTTGTGCACTGGGTAACTGACAGGAGAAAAAGGACCAAGTGAGGTGGGCGGCCAACGCGGACAGCAAGGCGATGAACCCAAGACCACTGAAGCTCGGGAAAATATTACCGCCTCCAATATCGTTGGCGCGAACACGATCGAAATCGATGTTCAAGAAGTCATCTGTTCGGTCAAATTTCTCCCCGACGGAAAGCACGTTGTGAACGCAGGAACATCAGGAAAGATTCGACGATGGAGAGTGGCGGATGGCAAGGAAGTGGGCAAACCAATAAACGCTGGAAGCTCTCTCTGCGACCTTGCAGTGTCACGGGACGGAAGGTGGATCGTGGCTGGGACGGGTGGTGACGGTCTAGTGATGGTGTGGAACGCGACAAACCACAAAAAGGTTACCGAGTTCAAAACGCAGTGCAAATGGGTGGATGCAGTGGATATCTCACCGGACTCGACAAGAATCGCAGCAGACAACTCGCTCTGGTCACTTTCAACTGGCCAACAACTGCTCAGTCCATTCAAGTTGAAACACAACCATTACGTGACCGCGGTCAAGTTCTCGCCCGACGGACGACTCATCGCAGCAGCCACACATGGCGACGACTCTGTTCGTATTTACGACACTCGCGACGGCCTGCTCTGTGGCCAATTTTCAATTCACATAAGCAATAGATTGAATGGAATCCTCGCCTGGACGAGCGATAGCAAGCAACTCCTCGTCCTTTCAGGCAACGACATTCACTGTCTCGAGGTGTCCACCTGGACGACACCTTCAATATGGAGCATTCGCGAGGCAGGCGGCGCAAGTTTTATCGCACTGACACCTAACGACAGGTTCATTGCAACCTCCAGATATTCCGAGTCATTCACACTCTGGGACGCCGCGTCGCACCAACATCTTGCTACAGTCGAAATGCCTGCCTCCAAGGTCATCGTGCGCGTGGCAATCTCACCAAACTATATCGCGGTCGCTCGAGACCAGAAAATCATCCTTCGACATCTTTTGGACATCCTTCCTTCACAATACCGCGACGACGTGAGTTTCACAACTTCTATCAGATGTCACCACTGACTAATTTTTGATTCAAACAGATTCTCTTGGAGCCAGAACTCCGTCGCTCAAGCACGGAAAACGTTCATCTCGGGGACACGATGGAGCCCCTACACGTTCGAAATGCACATGAAAGTATGTTTATTAGCCAGCTGACTGCCCCGTGCTGTTCTTCACTTCCGTCAGCAACCATCAATATTGCGAGTCTCGAGGAAATTATTCAACAACTCCGTCACCAACTTGCTTCATCCACCCTTCACGCACAGCATGCTAGCACGAGTATGTTTTCTTTGTCTTCATTTAAACCTCATTGTCACTCGCCTCTCAATGCGCAGAGAATAAATTAAACGAGACTGTGGCAAATCTAGAGAAATCTGCTCAAGGACTCCGTGACCAGCTTGCTACAGCTAACGAGGAAAAAGAAAACTTCAGTGGGTTCAGTCCACGTTTGCTCCCGCCCCATTGACTGTCGCCTCTCAACGCAGACAACCAATTAAACGAAACTATCAGGGCGCTAGCAGACTCAGGTACGTTTTTTATTACTTCAATTCCCAACTCTCTCACCTGTTTTCTGCATCCATAGATCGAAAAATATCAGATCTCGAGCAAACCCTCCAGGAACTCACTAACCAGCTTTCTGCGTCGGAATGCACCTTGCGCGTGTACGCGAAGAAGCACGAATGTGAAATCATGTTTGCAGGTGGTCGTATAGATGATGCTGCACAGCATCTTCTCGAGATTGTCAACACCATGAGTGAGGATCTGCAGCACAATGAGTTGATCGTGGAGTGGCTTGAAGGTAACTCTCCGCGTCATTTCGCATCATGTATATTTACTCCCTGCTTTCAGGTTTCAGGAACCAATGCGTATCACGGCTTCGGGACATCGCAAATGAGGCATCAAGTGCAGAGAAGCATATCGAGGCGTTCTCAGCCTACTCTACCATATTGTCACTCACCTCCTCGCCTCCAAATCCTGTGCTGTTAGGATGGGCCAGGATGGGGCTGCTTTGTCATTCAACTGATGGGGTATTGGGAGGCGCAGATAAGGTATGGTGTAGTTTGCATGGTCGTTCAAAATGGATTGCCGATTTTCGTACCATTCAGTTCATGTTTCCAAAGTGTCATCTTTATCGCGCAGTCTGTGATGTTCTTGAAGAAGACGATCGAATTACGGAAGCGATCAAATGCTTCCAAACGATGAAGAATGAACTATTTTGCAAGCTCGATTATAGGGCGCAATGGGAACTTGGTGAATGATTTCACTGTGCCACAGAGAGCAATCTGATAATCTTTCCAGATTTCAAACAACGTTGTATCAAGAAACTCGAGAAGCATGCTGGCACGGCTGAGGACCATGGCGAGGCTATTGGATGCTATTCGAGCGCACTTTCGCTCGACCCGATGAACATTAATGACATCATTGTCAAATGCTGCAAGGCGCGAGCGAGGTTACTGGAGGAGGAACTCGTTAGCGTTAGCAAGGTATGAGTTGAATCGCACTTCGTGTGTAATTGACGGTAATGACGGTACGAACAGGTTATTGAACAAGACCCATCCAACTACAAAGCTTACTATAAAAAACATACCATATCGCGTAGAATGGGCCGCTACAGGGAGGCGTTCAGTGCATTTGAGACAATGTTTTCGACAATAAAGAATTCGGCGGACCCACATGTTTGCAGTGAGCCCGTTGGATCCATTTCATGTGAGAATACAAATTGAAGATACTTTGATATCAGAGCTTCAAAGTCAATATCTCGATACGTCTCCACTCATTCGAAAGATTGTCGATGAAACCATCCGTGACACTCCCCGCGTGCTCATCGACACCGTCACCGGTCGTCTCTGCGATAAAACACAGCAAGCCACTGCGTTTGAAGAACAACTGATCTTCGATGAACTTCGGTCTGAAATGACTACCCATGATCGTCTCGACCTTGCACGCATCAAGGAAGAGGTCGGGAAATTCTATCAATATGTGATGTTCTCGCACAGGTGGCAGCCTGCCGAGCCGACATTCCAGATGGTTCAGGACATCTCTATCTATGGACTACCTGAATCCCCCACAATCAAGAAGCTCATCAATTTCTGTAATCTTGTCCAATCTCGGCGTTTTCGATGGGCTTGGAGTGATACATGTTGTGTCAACCAGGCTGACAACCGCACCCAGCAAGAATCTGTGGTGGCCATGTTTCGATGGTACTGTCGTGCGGCACTCACGATCGTCCATCTCCTCGGTGTGCTCTCGGATTCGCAGCAAGAAGGGGATCTGTGGAGAAGCATATGGAATACTCGTGGGTGGACATACCAGGAGTACGTTGCTTCAAAAGCCGTTCAATTTTACACAGAGGACTGGAAACCATATCTCGATCTGAAGCTGTTCAATCACAAAGAATCGCCTACTATTCTCTCAGAAATGGAACGGGCAACTGAGTTTGCCACAGAGAAGCTTGCCACGATTGAACCGGGGTTAGACCGCGCGCGGGAAAAACTGTACCTGGCTTCGAAGCGTCGGACAACGCGGGAAGAGGACATCGCGTACTCGTTGTTTGGAATCTTTGACATCTCACTCCCGGTCATATATGGTGAGGGCAAGCAATCAATCCGTCGCCTCCTGGAGCATATCCTGACGCAGTCGGATGATGTCACGCTTCTCTCTTGGACTGGAAACTCAGACTCAGGTAGCGCTACCAAAAGCTACCTTCCCTCCGATCTCACTGTATATGATCAAATTCTACCTCCGCATGTTCCCAAAGCCATAGAGGCCGACGAGATGAATCGGATGGTCCTAGATTTGCAATCATCCTCTCCTGACCCCTCTCCGATTGTCGCGCTATATGAACGACTTCTTCATCTCCCGTCGCTGTCCCTCGTTTCTGGTCGACTTCGACTCCCTGGACTCATCTTCCACCTCACTGATTTCTCCCGTCTCGCGGCACCCGAATCCGACTCAGGCCTTCACATTTACTGTGCCACGGCGCCGATTCTCGGTGAAGTACGGATCGAGACCAAAGACGACTCACTCCAAACACACCGCCTCGTTCTCGTTCATCCGTGGATCAGTCCCCTGCTTGATGAAGATTTCTCCGGCGGCGATCCTCAGTTTGATCTAAGGAGGCGCGCACTCCGGCTCGTCGTTCGGCTCAGACAACCGTTCGGTGGGCTGCTACTTGCTTTGCAGAAGCGCGAGCAGTACAGACGTGTTGCGACAGACAGTTTTATCAAGGTTCAAATTAAGGAAGAGGCGCCGTTGAGCGAGTTGATGGCGAACATTGGTACGGTTGATGTTCAGTAAGCATTAAAAATATCTGGTTTCCACCCTTGACTCGCCCATCCCTTTGTCGTACCTATGTTATATTCGAATTTGTTGGAAGATGATAATCTGCTTGGTTTGGGTGAGGGAACTCCAATCGGCGAGATCCTAGTAGAGAGGGACGACCGTCGGCGGGTCATCATGCATCACCAGCCAATGGAGCTGACTGGCCCTCTGCACCTCGTCGAGAAGCAGTACCCGAAGTGCCTCCTGTAACCTCTCTGTGGATATGAATAATCCAAAGAGTCGGACCGGTCTGTCTGGCTGTGCTTACAGCCCAACCGTCAACTCGATCCCTCGATCCCTCTCACATTGTCTAATTCTTTCTCTGTAGACTGTAGACGATATTCGCAGACACGGGACGAAACGGCCGACAGCATAGCCTGGGCAAAGTATGTCAGCGCTTGCACCGCGACCACCTCGGACCCAAGCTCGCTTGTGCATCCATTCCTCGGACACGGACACTCGCACGCACACACACACACACGCGCGCGCGCGCGCATAGGTCAGCCCGTCCCGGCGGCGACGACGGCTGGCTCCTTGGAGAATGGAGACGTCGCCAGCACAGAAGTACCACACGCACCTTGCGCCCCGTACGCCCCATATCTCCCACCACCACCACCACTGGTGGTCTGGTGACGGCCCCGAGGGGATGCGGCGCGCGATCGGGGACGTGGGTATGGCCATGTGCTGGTGGTACAGGCTGCTGCTACTGCCCGTCAGATGACTTGGCAACGGCGAGCGCCAGTCGATTCTGAGTCTGGGAAGACAACACATGCATGTAGGGTCAATATCAGAGTCACGAGATCGCTATATGCTGTTGTCAGTGTGATCATGCCGTCCGATTCACGTCACCGAAGCGGGAGGAGGTTGTACCGGTGCGCCATTGCAAGGACGTGCGTATGCGGCAGGCCGGAGATGTGGCTGATGCATGATGATTGAACAAAGATACAACAAAAGAGATGTGAGGAAAAGGAACAAGGTAGATCCATATCGCACCGCACTCAGGCCTTCTTTTCCTTTTCCTTCTTCTCTTTTTTGTCCTTCTTATCCTTCTTCCCCTTCTTCTCCGATTGACCGTCCTGTCATGTCACAGGGACCATGTCAGCACGGGCGCCAATCACGGCCAGTAAAAAAAAGAACGAGACAAGCGCACCTTTGTTGACGCCGCCGAAGCAGCTAAAGCAGCAGCAGCAGCCTTCTCCGCCTTCTTGGCTGCCTTGGCAGCTTTTTTGAGCTCCTTCTTCTCCCCCTTGGACAGCTTGACCTTTTTCATCGCCGGTTCGTCCTCATCCTCGTCATCCTGTACATCATCGCCATCGCTATCGATATCCATCGCCTCGCTTGCTCTCCGCTTCTTCCGCATCTTGTCCGTCTTGTCCGTCTTTTCCTTTTCCTTGCCCTTTTCCTTACTCTTACCCTCGCTCTTCTCTTTGCCCTTCTCCTTTTCCTTGTGTTTGCTCTTCTTCTTCTTCGGCGGTGGCGATGGCTCGATCAAAGGTAGCACTGGCTCGGCGTCCTCCATCTCCACGTCCGCATCTCCCTTCTGTCCCTCTCCTCCTCCTCCTCCTCATCATCATCATCATCATCATCGAGCGCAAGGGTGTCCAACACCCGCTGAATTGCGTCCGCATTCTTGGTCGGCGGTGCCCCCGTCTCAAAGAACGCGAGACGTTCCTCAACCTGTGCGCGAAGCGCCTCGCCAAACTTGGATGTCGGATTATCTAAGAGACGTAAATTTCAAGGCCGTAATCATTGAAACGCCAATCACGTACCGGAGTAACAATCTATCCGTGACGCAATCGAACATTTGTTGGCCAGGAAGCGCGATATTCGACCCTTGTGTCTAGTGTCGGCGCGTCCAATGAACGAGGAGTGGTACAAAAGGCCGTACTATCGTCCACACGTGAGATGAGAAGCGAGAGTGTGAATACGGCTCACCTTGGGAGTGTTGCCCTTGGTCTTAAGAGCACGGAAGAGGGCCTTTTCGGCGCCGAGGATCTGGACGGTCGAGGCGGGGTACTTGCTGAGGTTGGTCAAGCTTCCCGCGTGGCTGATCAGCCGCGCGCCGATGCGCTCACCGAGGAGCGCCGTGAGCGAGGGTGCGACGAGGTTCATTTTCTCGGCCAGATAGGCGACGAGTGATTTGCGATACTCGGCGATGGAGACGACACGCACAGCAAAGGCAGATATATTGAGCATATCGACATCGGAGATCGACGAACCCATCGAGCCGCGGGCCGCGTCGAGAATGTTGCGCGCGAGAGTCGCATCGTCATCGACAACGGAGGCCAACTCGTGGAGCTTGTCCTCGTTGAGCGTGTCCTTGTCGCCGATGAACTGAACTAGCCGCGCATACTGGTGGTTATCTGGCACGAGCTTGACGAGTTCAGGAAAGTGGTAGCCGTACCACTCGCGCACGCGCATGGCAAAGAGGTTGACATCCTTGTCCAGCTGGTCGAGGAGTGCGATGGCCTGGATGATCATGTTGTCGATCCTGTTCACGTTGAACTTGAGCTTAGCCCGGGAGTAAGAGTGCCCGAGGCCAAGTTGGGCTTTGATGAGGTCGGTAGCGTCGAGGCCCTTGAGGAGGCGGCGGGCGTGTTGGCGAATGCCGCGGAGGATTTCTTGTGCATCCTCTGAGGCGTCGCATTTGATTCCGGTGCCGTTGGAGATGGCGTTGGCGAGCGGGGCGTCATGAACGACAAGCTTGACTTTGGAGGCCTTTTTCCCACTCTTGGAAAGGTTGAGCTCGAGGAGGGATTTGAGATGGTCGTTTAGGATGCCTGATAGTGGTGAGAGGAAGTGGTAGATAAATTTGGTACGTCACACACCCTCTGATATGTCATTGATGTTCTCGAGGGCGTCTGCGGCGTTCTTGAAGGGTGAAAAGCTGAGAAGAGAGACCATTTTTGAGAACTTTGCAAAGTCAATGATCGAGTCTTGAACAGCCTTTGTCTGCGATCCGACGAGGTCATGTAGTTTGACTTCGAAGACAGCATAGCCCGAGGCTGTCTCGAACAGCGCGTGCGTCGCCATCGTTGAGTCTGTCCTTCGTCGCGTCAACGTGAAATTTGATAGAGTCGTTCGCACGGTTTACCAAAACGGGGATGCTGTGCAAATACATTGACCGCCCAAGGCGTCAAACAGCTTTCAAGGAGGCGGTGTGTACAGGGCTGCGACATCGCGGTTCTATCATATGGAAGACGTTCAGGCGCTCTTTTCTCCACACTCGCGGATACGGTGCGTCACGGCAAATTTTCTTTTCACCGTTGAAAAAAATTGGTGGCGCATCACAGCCTCGTTGGTCCAGGGAGGACTTCAAGTGTTTTCTAGATGGTTCTCTATGGAAGTACGTGCTTGTCGTTCCTGAGTTTCCCTGTAGTATCTCCGTGGGTCTACAGTTTGCTGTAGAACTGGTGGCACAGGGCTTCGGACTCAAAAAATGACTCCACTGCAGCGAACTGTAGGTATGTCTTGTCACGTGCTGATATGATGATTGGTTAGAGTCTATTGGGTCTTATATTGATATGGCTGACCGCCTCGTGTCTGACCTCGAGGGGGACTTATAACTCGACCGCGTATTTCCCCCCTCAAACCCTCCCCCTCGTTTCGCCCCCTTTCTAGGTCTCCGGAGCAAGACTGCGCGGTCAACTCCGACCGCACTCGCTCGTGGTGCCGTCTCCTATTAGGTCTGTTCGTATATCGCCACACCCACGCGTTCGCTCACCCTTCTCGCCCACACAGGGCCCTTGGTCTCTCCACGTCGCTCTCCGCCTCCGCTTTCGTTCGTCCACGACACATTTATATTTCATCACGATCGTCATGTTCAAGCAACGTCATTCCCCAGCCAGCCCGTCTTTTGTCCCCAACACTCCAAAGCTTAGAAAGCTCTCCCTCCTCCCCGAGGAGTCTTACGCCGCCAACGTTCGTCCCGCTACAAGGGCAGATATGCGCCGCCCCGAGACTCCCGCCATGTCGCCCTCGTCATCCAGGGCCAATCCAACTGCTGGACAGCCCGCAAAGCCCCTGAAGTCCATTCTCAAGGGAACCAGGAACCCACACGCCTACGACTCGTGCGAAAGCGACGGCGAGATCCTAGCTTATAAAAAGGCAGCTAGCTCTCTCTACAACATTCCAAACGTCCTCCCCCCGGGATCGCGCTTGGGTGAGTGCGCGTTTGCGCTTTTTTTTCTGTGGCATTTGCCGCGCCGTCGCCTTCCACGCTATCGGTGATCACGTAACCTTATCTGATCTTTCGGTGGCAGTGCCAATGAAGCCACCTGCCTTCGATCTTCACTGGCAACTGCTTCCCTACGATCCACGGAGATCGAGGCGACTCCTCCGCTTCGACATGGCCTTCCCGGTAGACGAAATCGTCTTCCAGGACCGCGGCTACCGCACAAAGCTCACAGAGGCCGAGCTCACCAAACCAGCCGCCAACGGCACTATGACGAAGATGCTCATCACTTTTGAGCATGGCCCCTTCACCTGGGACGTAGACGTCAAGAACTCACGCGGCATCCTCTGCCGTGACGTCTTCGAAGAGATCTACAAGGCCTTCAACGAGCAGCTCACTATCGAGGAGCAGAGGATGATCACCGACCGCCGAGCGGTCGAGGCCGCGTTTCGCCTCCGCTGCAAGCTCGCTTTCGTGCCACAGGCAGAGCTCTCCCTCGGGTTGAAGCGCGTTGACCTCCTTTTACACCAAACTGTGTTTCTCGGGCTCACCCAGCCAAAGTCGGGCAGCGACTGGGTCCTCAACCTTGGAGCCCTCCCTCGTATCCCTGGCCTGTCATGATTTCCTGACACTCGCGGGATTCTATAACCTCACTATCACCGGTATGTATGCGCACCCGCATCTTTCGGATCCTGATCGATAGCAAGGCTCACGTCCCCGATCAGGACTGGATCCCCACTTTTTTTTAAGAAACGAATCGAGTTAACACGTTCTTTTCCATCACCAAATACACCCACGTCAGTCACAAATCATATTCACATCAAACGCATGTCTCTATTTCCTCCGCGATACCCTCTCCACTCGCTGGCCTTATTACATACATGCACGCATTAAGTTTTTCTATCGTATACTCATCAACCTATGATCCGATCGCTGTGGCCTCCGCCTCCCGTTTCACCGGGCGCCACTCGAGGCGTTGCCGACCAACGCCTCGCCTTCTACATGTTTCTCTCTCTCTCCTCCTTCTCTCCCTCTATCTGCATCACTTTCTCCGCGGATGCATTTCACTTGTTTTATATCTTGCCTCCAAACACCATTCGATTTCAGCATACTTTTTCTTCTTTCGGGACACACTAGCATTCTCTGGGCTCTTTTTTTCCCTTTTTTCTCTTTCTCTTTTACTTTTTGGGCACGCATGTATCCACATCCCAGAACGAGATGATATCGAACGAACAAACTTGAAAACACCGAATCTTGGATTGGGGGGGGATGGGTGATGTGAAGAGGTGAAAGGGGGCCGCATGACAGACAAAGGGTAGGTAAACGCAGCGATAACCTGGGGCATATCTGCCAATCAGCTGTATACAGCGATTTGGTGCCTCTTTTAGGACGAGCCAATGTTGATGATAATATGATATGGGGGGGGCCGAGCACTATCACACATTGCAACTGGCAGAATAAAAACGCGCAGATGTCAAACACCCTCGCAGAAGGAAGGAGGCAAATGCCTGCGACGAAGACGAAACGATAACGTTGACGGAATGCCTGCAACGCGGCATCATGTGTTTGCGTTGTTCTCTGGGTCTGTTTCGTGTCTGCATGTTTGCATGTCTGCATGATGGCCTGCGGCTCGTGGCCTGTGCCAGCAGAAAAGAAGATCTAGCAGAAGAACAGTTGTTCTCCCACACGCCTAGATAAGGTAGAACCCTAGGACCGCCGCGGCATACCATCCCCGTCCAGGTCGTTGCAATCCCCGTGTACCCATTTACAACCCTCTGTCCCCGGGCCCTTCCCCCTTCTGCCAACCTGGGGCCCACGCGGCGAGATGGGCGTGGTGCGGCACGGACGTATGTACGTGAGAAATAGACGGCGTGTATCTGAGGCTGTATGAGGGGAACGAGGCGGTCTGCAGGGACTTCTCGGGAGGTCCGTCCGGCCGGTGGGGTTCTGGCCCTTCATGCCTTCAGGCTTCAAGGGGTGGACACGTGACTAACCTCCATCATTTGGATCAAGAATCAATCGAGATCAGGCCAATGCCCCGTTTTCGTCGTCCGTCCGAGAACGCCGACCCGTCGGGTTGGATTTTGTGGGCGATCGGACCGCTGAGACTGGATGTACCGATTGAACCCGATGAATCAATGAATCAAGGGATCAACTGGCTCCAAACGATTGGTCGATTAGCACCGTTTTACGATTGGACGTTAGTAGTAAAGCGATCGGTGATCGGCGGATCGCGGATTGCATGTACCCCGGCGGGGGGGAAGAAAAGAAAGGAAGAAGCAATAGGTCAACGATGGAAACCGGTGTTGATCGGTGGACGGATAGGCTTTGACTTTGGTTTGAGTCTGGACTCAGATAGGGAGGGTGTATGTATGCGTGTCGCGCGTGCGCATGCACATTGAGCACTGTCGAATCAAGTCGGCACAGCCGAGTAGGGCAGGAACTTTGAGCTTGAAGTTTGAAGCTTGTCCTTGGAGCTCGGAGCTCGAGATTGTGACTTAACCCTGAGCTTGAGGCATGAAGTGCGGACATTAATGTTACGTCGAACCCAGGGAAAATCAGAGGGAGAACGGAATTGGGGGATCGAGTCGGATCTTTCTCGACTCTTCTATTCTATTCGTGCTTTCTTGCTTCACGTATCACCCATTCCGAGGGTCATCGCGTGTCTCTCTACTCCAAAGTAAGACGCCAGGGACGTGGGGTTTCAGGAAAGACGGATCCGGGGAGGAGGCGACGCGCGGGAACGGGAATCTCTCTCTTTGGGATAGACAACGAGAGGCGGTACAGAAACCTATGTAGATCTGCACGATGTGGTAAAGGGGTGGTGAAGCCTACAAAAATAAATGTGTGGGCTATAGTAAGGTTCGGATCACCGGGTCGGTCTGGATGGTTCGTCTGTGAGTTTATAAAAATAAATTTTCGTCGC
This sequence comes from Leccinellum luteum, assembly GCA_038091855.1. Classification (NCBI taxonomy): domain Eukaryota; kingdom Fungi; phylum Basidiomycota; class Agaricomycetes; order Boletales; family Boletaceae; genus Leccinellum; species Leccinellum luteum. The sequence continues at coordinate 17,537 of JBBPPG010000627.1, forward strand.
GACGTACCTGTGTACAACGTCGGAATGATGCCGTATCGGAGACCTGTCAACGCCATTGGAGGGTGGGGGTCGATCTGGGTCGACAACTACAGAGTTACTGGATATGACTCGTTGGACGAACAGGCTCAATGCCAAAGAGATCGAACCCTGGTGACTGTGTGAGGAGAGGTCCTTGAGTTAAAGTATCGAGTCTCTTGTCAAGTGTCTGGGCAGCCTCTTGCGAACACCCCAAAGACTGCAATTCTCCTTGACAGAACACAAGCCTGAACGTTAAACATAGGTATTTCAATTCCAGACTCCTATATCAGGCCGCTAATCACGGAACAGGAAATGGAAGGCTCACAAAGCTCATTTGAGTAGACTCCAGGGTTCCGAGTCGCCTTCGTTACTATCATTTCAATACGTGTGAGTTTATCCTTGTATAAATATAAAGATTCACTGCGGCATACTGGACGTGAGATCCAAGATGGAAATAAAGATGTTGTTGCTGTTGTGGGAAAGGAGTTGTGAGGTGGTGTCGCGTGTCGATACTGGGTGGAGCATTTTCGACCAGGACGCGTCGGACGCGAGAATTGGACGCCAAAGGGATCAAATCCGTTGTGGGTACCAATATCCAGAGCTGAGTCGCTGGCAGCGCATGGCTGGAGTACTCCGCAAGGGTTTGGGCCGTGTCCCTAAAGTCAAACGTGCGAACACCGCCGGCCGAATGCGATCCTCGTTTACACCTGAACATTTAGCGCTTCCCACATCGGCGGTAATTTTATCCTTCAAGGGTCAGCGAGTATTTTCAGGTGATATGATGGCGCGACGATCAGGAATTCTCTTTGCACCACGCTCAAACCTAGCCTACCAAGTATGTTTTCCAAGATGCGCCTGAAAAAGAGGGACGGTGAGTAGTTACATGAGCAAGACCATTGTTGCGCTGGGGAACTGACAAGAGAAAAAGGACCAAGTGGGGTGGACAGCTCACACGGCGGACAGCAGGTGGATGCGTCGGCGAGCAAAGACGATAAATCCAAGACGGCCGAAAATGAGGCACTGATGGGACCTCAGGAATCGAGTAAGAAGGTTATCACCTCCAACTTGAATATCGTTGGCGCGAACCCGATCGAGATCAACGTTGAAGATAACATACGGTCGGTCAAGTTTCTCCCCGACGGGAAGCACGTTGTGAGCGCAGGAAGAAAAGGAAAGATTCGACGATGGAGAGTGGATGGCAGGGAAGTTGTCAGGTCCTCGCAAACGACAACCCGAAAAGGATCGTAATGAAAGCAAGTGAAGTCGAATACTGAAACTAAGGAATACAGCAGGAGCTCGTCCTCTACTTATATGCTACAACGAGA
>JBBPPG010000628.1:0-18866 GCA_038091855.1 Leccinellum luteum
TCTACATTTCCATGACATTCTCTTGAGTCAACAATTTCTTCAATTTCCTATTCTTCTTAATTGTTAACAAGGTCTGGTGGAGGAGGAGATTTTTTCTGGATTTCAAATTCTCCTTTAGTTTATGGGTGAAGGACAGATTTGTTTTGGACTGGTCAGATACCTCTCCATTTGTTTGGGAGCTTAAGTTGATAGACAGATTTCTTTCTTGACTTTTTCTATCACCTTAAATGGACTGTAATGTTTGATGTCAAGCTTCTTTGATGGTTGATCAGTACAATTTAATGTTCATAGCTTCAAGTAGAACATCATCTTCAGGTTTATATTTGGGAGAAGTTCATGCCTTTCGATCATAGAAGCATTTCATGTCAATCACAGCTTGTTTGAGGGATTCTTTGGCAATTTTGTGGTGTTGCTTCATTTTATTTATGAACTCCACAGCAGATTCATTCTGGGTTCTTTTCTGCATAGTTGTAATTGTGGGGTTTTGTCCATAATAGAGTATGAAGGGGTCTCTTTGGTTGCACTCAAGGTTTGTGAATTGTGAGTGAACTCAGCAAGGGGAAGCCATTCAGCCCAGTCTGATTGTCTGTGATTGACATAGACATGGAGATATTGTTTGATTAACACATTAAAGTGCTCTATTTGTCTGTCAGTCTAGGAGTGATAGGCAGTGGATGGGTTTCCTTCTATTCTGAGTAGAGTGCAGAATCCTTTCATGAATGATGACACAAATTGTGGTCCCCTGTCTGACACTATTTTCCTTGGTGTTTCATGTAGCTTGAAGATGTGATCTTTGTAGATTTGAGCCACACCTTGTGCTGTGATAGTAGATGACACTGGAAACAGATAAATCATCTTGGAAAACATGTTGATGATGTTAAGGATTGTGTCTTTCCCTTGTGACTCCAGTAATGGTCTGACAATATTGATGGATATAATTTCCCAAGGGGAGGGAATCTCATTCAGGTACAGTATAGTGGTGTTTTCTTTGCCTTACATATACTGTACTGGATCATCAAATTATCAGATTTCGGAATGTCACAAGTAAATTTAACAATAAATTCTTAAGTAGCCGTCACAGGAATCAGATAACCCATGCAAGCATTACCATACAGACGGATCATCACCAAAGTAATTACCCGCCAAAGTGGACTGGTTGTCCCATGCACCAGGTAAAACGCGTTGCAACCCATACCTTTGTACAATCTCCAACACAGCATTCGAATCACCTTCTGTTTGATGAAGAAGCCCCATATCAGGGAGAGGTGGTAAGCTCTGAAATACGAGACGTGCCACGCCAACCTGTGCTAGATAATCCGCGACGGGGACGCGTGGGGGATACTTACTCTCCTGTTCGACGACGCGCTCGATAGATCTATGCTGTCTAATAAATTTGAGGGCGCGATTTGGTCCGACGTTCTTTATCCGTTGCGAAAAATCGGTGCCGAGCAAGAGTGCAAAGTCGATATAGCTCGTGCGGTCCAGCTGGAGGGTCGCACGAACGGCCTCGCCATGGACGACGACAATGGGAGATTCCCGCAAGGTAATGCCACGCAACATCGGGGCTTCGTATACGAGGACGTCCGTGTCCTCGCTCACGACGTAATCCGCGTGGCCGTGGGCGACAAGGGCGCACGCGAGTGCTTCCGCTTCGAATGGACTCGAGGATTCTATGCAAGGCACGCCCATAGCACACAAGAGCTCCTTGCACTCTTCGTACGTCTGTGTCGTTGGAGAGTTGCAGCGACGTTGGTAAGACTGAGAGATGAGGGTGCTCCGCTTGGCGAGTTCCATCAATGCGGACTCGATTTCGGGTGGTGGGACTTCAGAGGAAGGTGACGAGAGGAAATTCCAAATGCGGCCTTCGTCGAGCGTCATCTGGAACTGCTGTTTGGACATGGAGTACTCGATCCTTGCTTCGAGGGAGTCAGGGATGTCTGCCAGTGGGTCGTGATCGTGCTCTCGCTCTGGGATCTCAGGTTCTTCAAGAGATGATGGGATGGACGTGAGCTGGGCGATGCAATGGCTGTATTCAGAATACAGCGTGGAAAGTTCCGATTGAAACGACTCAATAGAATCGAGCGGCTGGTAAGAAATCGGTGTGGACTGCACCGTGGAGTTCCAGTGGACAAATGGAAGTGATGAAAATACTTCATCGGGAGGGTCATCAAGGTGGTCGCAAGAGCCGATGTCGTGGCCTGTCATTACATGAGTGGCATTATCTAGATGTGCGGGTGGTGGCATGTAGTGTGGTTCGAATCTAGATGGCAGAGGTGACATAGCTACGGAATCCAAGACATCCTGCATGTCGTGCATTCCTAGGGCGCAGTGGGGGAAGAAGTAAGAATGCACAGTGCACGTGACAGGAGCGCGTGATGGAGGAGGATCCGATGGGGGAAATACGGACACGGGACGTGTAGACCCTGACGCATGCGCGTCAGACGATCTGTGAGACGGTGTGATATTGCTGAGGGCGTCGATGACGCGTTGGCGATCGGGGCTAGGCAAGGAACGGTAATAGGGAAGAAGGCGCATCAACTTCTGGAGTCTATGAAATCTATTTAACTCGATGGACCCGCGAGCGGCGTCTATTTTCCGGGATTCTCTGCGTCGCTCGACCTGTTAATTGAAATCAGGGATGATGAAGGGTGAGTGGATGAAGGAAACGCGCAGACCTCGGGTGCTTTGGCTGCGCTGCGTTGTTTTCCATCAAAGACGCAAATGGCACGGACTTCAGACTGTTTCAGTTCTGTGAGTATACGATGCCAGCCAATGATATGCCTGTGTGGGTGTGGCATGGGCGCAAAATGAAAGCGTTGAGTGACAAGTGTGCCATCTCTGTCGTAGCGCTGGGGGTGAGCTGTGAAAGAAAGAGGAGAGCGTGAGGGTAACTCACATAACGACGGTCTTTCCGCGGAGAGATCTGAAGCGGTCTGGGAGTGTCTTGAATACATGTGGACTAGGACACAATTAGCTAGGAAAGTTGAATTGAGAGCGTACATACCAAGTTTTTTGTAGAAAGGGGGTAATACCAAGCACGCCCATTAGCGTGATAACTTTGTTAGGTAGGTATGTAGACTTTTACGACTTTTCCAACTCCGCCCTGCAGCCACGTCGTGTCCGTAGAACACACCGAAGAACGACGACCCCGACCCCGACCCCGACCCCGACGACGACGACGACCGCGCTTGGTAGCGCTCATCGCCCATCATGTCCGTTATGCTCACAAAATTCGAGTCCAAGAGCAATCGCGTCAAAGGTACATGTCTCGTGTTCTGTCCCTTCCACTCGCTTTTTAGACTTTTCCTCTCTCAAAGGACTCGCATTCCATCCCACTCAACCACTCCTCGCCGCCGCTTTGCACAACGGTAGTGTCCAGCTATGGAACTACCGCATGGGCGTTCTAGTAGACAGATTCGAAGAGCATGAAGGTGATCTCTCTCTTGCTCAGTGACGCAGACCAGCTTTGTTGACGTCTTTTTTGAAAAGGTCCTGTCCGTGGAGTTGCCATCCATCCTAGTAGAGCCCTATTGGTCACTGGCGGCGACGATTACAAGATCAAAGTTTGGGGTCAGTGGCCATCATTCGTTTCGCAGTTGGTTCTGATGCCTCGCAGACCTGCGTCCCCAGAACCGTCGCTGCCTCTTCACTTTACACGGCCACCTCGACTACGTTCGGACCGTCCAGTTTCATCACGAGATGCCTTGGATCGTGAGTGCTCCATTATCCTCAGTTCATGTCCCTCTCATCGACCTCGCGTCCTAGCTATCCGCATCCGACGACCAGACTATTCGTATATGGAACAGCACTTCACGCAACTGTATTGCCATCCTCACCGGCCATTCGCACTACGTCATGTCTGCTCAATTCCATCCCAAGGACGATCTCATCGTGTCGACCTCCATGGACCAGACCGTTCGCGTTTGGGACATATCCGGTTTGCGAAAGAGCACTCCCAGCGCCGGTCCAAACAACTTCGAGACTTTCGATACCTTCTCTACTGTAAAATATGTCCTCGAAGGCCACGACCGAGGCGTTAATTTTGCCGCCTTCCATCCCACACTCCCATTGATCGTTTCCGCCGCTGACGATCGCTCGATCAAAATTTGGAGGATGAGTGAAACGAAGGCTTGGGAGGTCGATTCTTGCAGAGGGCACTTCAACAATGTCTCCAATGCCCTTTTCCATCCCAAGCATGAGCTCATCGTCTCTTGTGGTGAGGACAAGACAGTCCGTGTCTGGGATCTCGCAAAACGTACTGCGATCCAAACCTTCCGGAGAGAGCACGACCGTTTCTGGGTTCTTGCTGCACATCCAAACCTCAATCTGTTTGCTGCGGGTATGACCAGGATACACTGAGTACACTAAGAATTACTTTTGCTAATAAGCTTTGCAAATCTAGGTCACGACAGCGGACTGATCGTCTTCAAGCTCGAGCGCGAAAGGCCTGCCTTTGCGGTCCATGCCGACTCGCTGTATTACATTCGGGACAAATACGTTCGAACATACGACTTCAATACTGGCTCCGATATTGGCCTTCTCAGCGTCCGCAAATTCGGAAGTCCTTACGTCCCTCCCCGCACTCTCAGCTACAACCCTGCCGAACGTGCCGTCATCACGACAATCTCTTCGGACAATGGCCTATACGAGGTATCTTCGCTACCCACGCAAACAAATGGAGAGATCAAGGACTCTTCCACGGATGGCAAACGTGGCACCGCTCACAGCGCGATTTTCGTGGCTCGGAACAGGTTTACCGCCTTGAATAAGACTACACAGGTGAATAGGGATAGTGACAACCACATCCCATGGATGCTTACCATTTCATCAGCTCATCGAGGTTCGCGATCTCTCAAACTCCGTGGTGAAAGGGATCAAGGCTCCGGTCCAAACTAACGAGATATTCTACGGCGGGACTGCATGTCTCATTCTGAGTTCGACGTCGTCGGTCGCTCTCTACGATATTCAACAGCAAAAGGTTATTGCCGAGCTCAACAGTCCTCCTGTCAAGTATGTTGCCTGGAGTTCAGACGGGCAACTGGTAGCTTTGATGAGCAAGCACAGTGAGTGCTAAGCGCACTCTCTGCATCAGTCGTCTAATCCTCGATGGCATCAGCTATCACCATCGCCAATAAAACATTTTCTCAAAGTAGCTTGATTCACGAAACCATTCGGATCAAATCTGGAGCTTGGGATGACGCAGGCGTCTTCATCTATTCTACTCTTAATCACATAAAATACTGCCTTCCCCAAGGGTATGTTGGACATCTCACTATCGTGTTTGCACATATGGACGCTAACTTTGTCTCTCTGTTCGTCGCTGGATTATTGAAGTGATAACGGGGTGATTTGCACGCTTGACAATCCGGTTTACCTGACGCGCATCAAGGGCACAACCGCGCACTGTTTGGACCGTTCCGCTCGTCCCCGAACTATCACATTTGACCCTACGGAATATCGTTTCAAGCTTGCCTTACTCCGGAATAACTACGAAGAGATGCTTCATATCATACGGACGTCGACCCTCATCGGACAAAGCATTATCGCATATCTGCAGCAAAAAGGGTTTCCCGAGGTAAGCTTCAATGCGCTTCGTCGGATCCTCGTCTGATACATCTCAGATCGCATTACACTTCGTCCAAGACAAGAATACAAGGTTTGACCTTGCCATCGAATGCGGGAACCTCGACGTGGCTTTGGAAACCGCGAAAACTATCGATCGACCAGAGTGTTGGGAGCGCTTGGCACAGCAGGCACTCAAGCAAGGAAACCACAAAGTAACTGAAGCGTTATATGTGCTCGCATGATACATTGACCGATTGGCCTTTACAGATCGTTGAAAAAGCTTTCCAACAGACAAAGAACTTTGACCGCTTGTCGTTCTTATATCTGGCTACTGGCAGCATGGATAAGCTATCGAAGATGCAAAAGATTGCAGCTGCGAGGGGGGATCCGATGTCACGCTTCCACAATGCCTTGTATGCTGGTGACGTACAGGGGCGGATCGCCGTCCTGCGGGACGTGGGACTTCGTATGGGTTCGTTCTGGTCGTATTCGCGCATCCACTGACCTAGAATATAGACCCGCTTGCTTACTTGACGGCGAAAACAAATGGCCTAGATGAAGAGGCAGCCGAAATCCTCGAAGCTGCTGGTTTAAGCGAGGCTGATATCGACGACGTCCCTTCGTTCGGTCAATCGACGCTTCAACTACCACCTATTGTGACATCCACTACGAACTTCAACTGGCCATCGATTTCGATCAGTGAGAGCTTTTGGGATCGCGCACTCGCGAACGGCAACCTGGATGGCGATGTTGAAATTCCTCACCTCAACGGCATTGATTCGTCTGCTGCCGCTGCCTCGTCCGCACTCGATGACTGGGCAAAGGAGGAAGAGGTTCCCGAGGTCGATGCTGAAGAAGCTGGGTGGGACCTTGATGCAGACGATGCCGATGGTGAAAGTCGCACGGAAGAGGAGTTTGAGGATGCGGTCGGTGAGGAAGACGAAGCGGCGGGTGCGACTCCTGGTGTGAGCGAAAACGAACTCTGGGTACGCAATTCGCCATTCGCCGGGGATCATGTTGCGGCGGGGTCCTTCGACACTGCTATGCAAGTGAGTAGCTTTGAACTAAAGAGGTGGAGCTGTACTCATTACCGTTCAGTTGCTGAACCGGCAGTTTGGGGTGGTCAACTTTGTGCCTCTGAAGCAACTATTCCTCTCTACCTACCGATCGTCGCACGCATACGTCTCTGTGCTGGCATCGCTACCTCCTCTGCAAGTCCATGTGAGACGCAATCCATCGGAGGCGTCGCCTGGGCGGGTGTTGCCTGTTGCTGTGCGATCCCTGCCGTCTGTGCGGACGGATCTCTCGGAAGGCTTCCGCTGCGTCTCAGGTAACAAGCTCGCTGAAGCTCAAGCTATTTTCCAAACCGTGCTGCAATCATTGCTCTTGGTAGTGGTGTCTTCGGATGAGGAAGCCAAGGAGGTTCGTCAAATAGTTGACCATCTTTTCCTATGACACTGACGGGATGGAAAACGCAGTGGCGTGACACCGTTGTTTCTGCACGTGAATATCTACTCGGTGTCTCGATCGAACTGGAGCGACGACGGATTCTTCAAGATGAGCCAGACAATGTCCGTCGACAGTTGGAGCTTGGAGCGTACTTTACGCACTGCCAACTCCAACCGCCCCACATGCAAATAGCGTTGCGGAGTGCTATTGGAGCGTTCGCAAAGGCAAACAACCACGCCACTGCTGCCAAGTTTGCGAGACGATTGTTGGATCTCAACCCCGATCCCAAAATTGTTGCGCAGGTATGTTCTGTGGGGAGTTGCTCCAAGAGACGTCATGCTCACGTGTTTGGGGTTTGCAGGCGCGCCAACGGATTGCGGCAGGGGATCGAAACCCGCGGAATGCGGTGGAGATCTCGTATGACGAGTTCACGGAATTTGACATTTGTGCAGCCACATATACGCCGATTTACAAGGGGTCGACGTCTGTGCATTGCCCGTATACGGACGCGTCGTTCTTGCCTGAATTCAAGGGAAAGCTGGAGCCACTTACGGAATTGACAGAGATTGGGATGACGGCGAGTGGACTGCCTGCTCCGCGGTGAGGTGGCACGTTAGAAACTATTACGGTAGAGTCGGATTTCGTTGTAAATGATGATGATAATTTCAGCTAGTCATGTGATTCGCAAACTCGACGTGACAATCCATCTCTTTTGCTCTTTCTCTTTCTTCCATCATGGACGACGAAACGAGCACCATCGAGTTCGCGGACTTGTTACGGAGCCCAGGTCCACCCTCGCAGCAGGCTTGTCCACCAGTTATCCAAGACCCTGAGCGGACGTTGGACGAAATCCTCGCGCAGTCGTCGACGGATCTCATTCGCGCGTTTGCATCCTCGATCAAACAAGGCGCGATGAAAGAGGCAAGCAAGACCGAAGAATTCCAGCAAGGTAAAACACGCATATACGCAGAGTTTTGTTGACGACGGGTGTCAGAGTTCAAAAGGCGGTTGTACCGGGCCATGATCCGTATGTTCGTGTGGTCTAACGCGCGGATCTCGCACGAAACGAGATCGGGCGAGGGGAGGCTCGCGGAGGGGGTGCAGAATCTGTTGCTGCTGGAACAGGACCAAGGCAGGTCATCTCCTCCTCCTTCCCGTACTACTACGATCATGGGTAGGCCGGGTGCGTTTGGTACGAACGTTTTCGCTGACATGTCCGAACAAGATCAACTTCGTGCGCGACTTTCTGAGCTGATGACTGCTGTCAGTCGGGCGGTGGAGATGTTTGGACAGTTTTGATGTAAAAGGAAAAAAATGTCGAAAACCAAAAAAAAAAAAGAAGTTTATCTCGTTACTACTCTACTACTACTATGAAGTTGGATCTGTAAAACCCAACAACATTTTTGTAATTTTTTCTTTCTTTCAAGAGTTTATCATGTCCCTTGCAAAGGGCCCCCACTGCTCTTTCGTCCTCCTCGCAGAGTTCGATATTGATAGTGGGGCTCAACTCACATACCAATTTCCCCAACCGCTCGGGGCAGACGAGGGGTGAGGTGTATCTCCAGTACTAACGAGTACAACAACTCACTGATCGCATTACAGACTGCTAGCCAATCTGATGCTTCCAGATGGTGCAGAACGACATCTCGAAGACTGGACCATCTTCTTCCTCAACCAGACGCCCTTCAACACCATCTCCCCCGTCCTCGCTCTCGAAACACCCGAATCTTCGGATGACCCTTCAAACGACCCAGACGGCCGCCCAGAGCTTATATACGTGCTCAACCTCGTCCGCACAAAACATGACAAGACAGCTCGGAGGTGCGTCGCGGTCCGAACGGATTTCCTATATGTGGCCTCTAACTCGGCTCGTCCAGAGGTGCGGTCGTGAAAGCGATGGCCATCTGTACGCGGCATCCGTTCATCCAGATCTTCAAGGCGAGTGTCCCCCACCGTCCTCCTTCGTTCCCTCACACACTCACACACCACGAATAGCCTGTCCTCCTCCTCGCATTAGATGAATACTTTGCCAATCCCTCCCAAGATTGTCTCGCCCGCCTCTTCGACGCCATCAACTCCATGGACATCACCGGCGCTCCAAACCTAACTCGGTATGAAAAGTCCATCATGCGCTCTTCCGAACGCAAGGACATCTTTGGCGAAAAGTTTGCATACCCAAAGATCCCCGACAACGCATCCAACCTGAGCGCCTCCCATGGGAAATCACAGCACAAGACGACCTCGTCGACGGGTTCCCATTCGAGCGAAGACAGCATGCTCGTTCGGCGTCTCGTGCAGGGCGAAGGGGCGGCGACGCGCGAACGCTCGACGACCGAGAGTAGCGTGGCTAGCTCTCACCCGCCCCAGCCCCAGCCCCAACCAAACCCGTCCTCGCCGTCCGATTCGTCTTTCTCGCTGGGCGGGAGCGCGGTCTGGGTCGGCGATGAGAGCGTGATAGTAGACAACCAGGTCGGCGTTGCGATCGGAGGAGGACCGGCCAGCGTTACTTCGAACTCTCAGGTCGGTCGGGGTCGCAAGTCGACCGACGCTTCCTCTACTTCCTCTTCCCATGGTTTTCCTCGAGAACATAATGCGTATAGCGGCGCGATACCCACCACATCGGATCCCCATTTGCGTTCTGGATTATCGAAAGATACCCATTTCTTCCAAACCACCATAGCTTACAAGGGACATCAGCTGCCTATCAAGCTTCCTATCGCCAATTTTCCAGAGGAAGTTGGTGATGTCAGTCCCCGACTCTTTGCTCTACCTCGCGTGTACTGACGCTCGTTCCGCGTTCTTTACAGTATTCCTTAATTCAATTAATACAGACATTTTCAGCACCGATCGTGACCGTATCTGGACCACACCATCCACACTTGCACACCAACGGAAATCTCACTCATCCCATAATTATTCTCTTTAATGCACTCATCACTGGAAAGCGTATTCTCTTTTTAGGTCATAGCATACCCGCAGGTCAAGTGGCCAACTATGTCTTGTCAGCATGTGCTTTGGGTTCAGGGTGCGGAGCGATCTTGAGAGGTTTCATCGAACGCGCGTTCCCGTATGCTGGCTTGGCCGGCGGTGAGGACTGGGTTACAACGTAAGTTGTGACGTAGTTTTTGCGCATACACACACGCTGACGGCACATGTGATTGTAGACCAGCATACATTGCAGGCGTGACGAACCCGATCTTTGAAACGTCGGGATCCTGGGACTTGCTGATGGACGTCGGGAATGGCCGTGTAGTGGTCTCCAAAGACATTCATACTTCCTTTCCTGTAGCCTCCACCCCTCCGGCCATCATCCCTCTAGTCGCCCGCACGGGCGTGATTCGTGCTGAAAACTCGGTGGCAAGCGAAGAAGAAATCGCACGGATAGCAACGCGAGACGGGGCTCAATCCGCGCAGAAGTCTGATTTTTCAGCACGGCCTGATAATTTGGACAATCTGTTTATAGAGGACGTGTGTATTTGCCTTATCATTCTGACAAATGGGCTCGGATTGATTGGCTGTGGCCTTTTCAGCTGATTGCTGCCATCACGTCACATTTTGGTGAGACGTCGGTGAGGTTGCGGTTCGCCGAATACGTAGCTCGGTTCGTGCGAATGTCATCGAGGTACGAGGAAATAGCAACAGGCTCGACGGCGTTAGGGTTCCCGAGCACTCCTTTCACCGAAGGATTGCTGGGGAGCGGGGCCGTATTTCCCGATGAAGTCGCGGCCTCCAGGGAATTGGCCGCTAATGCAAGCCGTATCGAGGGTTGGCGAAGGACCAAGGTGTATCAGTATTGCGCGATCGTACGTTACGATGAGGCCGTGGCTCACTTCCGGTGATATCTCACGGCGCCACAGGACTTTCAAAAGTATCGTGCCGCGGACGCAATGCAAGGATTCGATCTCGTGCATCAGATTTCTCGCCTTCGGCTTGTGAAGAACGTGCCTGATGCCGAGGTTGAGTTGATCATGCGCACGATCGCGGAGAACGTGCGATCGTACGAGCAGGTGGTCGAGGTATGTTGTATTTCCGTGCACTCAAAGTTTTGCGAAGAGGTTCATACGTCGCGATCGTATAGCTGTTAGCACACACTCCGCCTCACATCGGAGGATTGCAGCCTCTGAGCTTTTGTTTGTTCCATCAGCAGGAGCCTGTGCGAGAAGCGACGGTGGACATCTTCAACGAGTTGAGAGCGCACCCCGTAAGTCAATCCGCTCTCTACCTCAGTGACGTTGCGCACGGCAACTCACCTCGTTCGTTCGCTCGGTCGCGTCGTAGGTCGGTGTGATATTCCTGCAAGCCCTTAATCACTTTCAGCGGTATGCATATGTACGACAAGCTCACGCTCGAGAGTCGAGGGCAAAAGAGAGCGCCACGACGACGACTACCACTAATAATAATCACCTCATTCCTCCATTGCCTCCGCTCGTTGCGCGCTCGCCTTCCAACCGGAGCGAAGTCAGCCTAGGCGGATTTTGATTTAGTTTTTTGTGGATCTACCTTTTACTTTCCTTTTTTTTCCTGTCTTTTTGGGTTGAGAACACATAGCTTACTTTCGACCTTCTTGAGTATATCATTTTTTTGGTTTGTATGACTCATTATCAATAATTACACACTCTACTGGGTCAATCAATGTGATTTTTTGTAACAGAAAACCATAACAAACATTATACATAGTGGTGGAAACACCATACTATGTACATTTGATGAACTTAAGTTGCTTCTGGGAGTTTTGTTTAGGCATAGCAAGAATCATTGGTGGATGAGAAAATGTTGTTGGGTTTGCCACCAATGCAAGAAAATTTCACAGATCTCATAGTACAGCTATTACTGATGTTTTCCAGGGCCACCTGCAGGTTTTAGTATGTCTTTACACAGGACCAAAATTGCTGCACATCTTCATCCCTGACTGCAAAACAAGTTGGATGATAAAGGAATACAAATAACACCCATACCTGTCATATGGCAATATAGTAAAACCATGTACTACAGCTAGAACAATATACATTATAGTATATATATACTATACATCATTGAATAACTGTTGCAAACCTTGTTCATAACCTAGCTTTTGCCCCTAGTCTAGGGTTGGCCTTAGCTAACTGCATAGCTAACCCCTTGGCTAAGTCCCAATATAGTCTTCTTCCTTTCCTTGCCTTATCTGATAGCATGTTACTGTAACTCTTTATAGGTCATGTGATTGTTACCTCATCATAGGCACATGATCTATCATTTATTACATCATTGACATTGCCTCTTGTTTCCTTTTTAGTTCACAGATCATATCTTGATAGATTGTTCCCATGGTCATCAGCATTCAGGTTTCCTTGCTGATAGATCTGCCACACCTTGTGTGTTCTCACAGTAGGTCTTCCATTGTATTCTCATGGTCCCTGGTTTCCATTCTGCCACACCATGTTTATCACACATTGTTGCCTTTATACTTATATAGATAGATTATAGTCACATACCTGCCCTTAAGGCATGGTCTATGCATATGTATTGGTAGTATATAATATACAGTCTGAAGGTGACAAGACTTCCCAGTCTTGTTCTCCTAAGAATTAGTCTAATCCACCACATCCTGTCATTGGCCAGCCTGACTCCACCAGTAAGTTCACTTTCACCTTTGAGCCCATTCCTTTCTTCTCAATATTGCTTGCAGACCAGTCAACAGTATCCTAGAAACCTGTCTAGCAAACCATCATATGCACTTACAGGTGTATCCCTTTACTCATAACCTTTTTAGGTCTTCTCAATAGTGTTCACTACAATATGTAACTTGGACTCACTGGCAGGCTCAGGCCTATAGTCTGCATTTAAGTCGTCCAGCTGTTTGTCTATGAAAATATGCCTGTCGTGCTATCCCTTGTAGGACTCATAGGCTCTTTCTAGCTTGGCCCAGGGCCTCCTGCAAGTTTGTGTTGAAAGTAATCCCAATTTGCTAGGAGCATGATTGGCATGCTAAACAATGTGCAGTCTACCTGTTATTGAAGACCTTGTAGGGCTGCATAACATACTGTGTTGTATAGGTTGTTTATGGCTGCCTGGCTAGTCGCTAGACTCCTGTTTACAATAGCCTGGATGTGCCATATTGGCACCATTTCCAGAGGGAGGAAACACCTGCCAATTAATTATATAAGTCAGACATAGAATACTACTGGTAGAATGTATAGAGCTTACACCATAAGCAATCCATGCTGTTTGTGCCATGGTTTTTGGGCATTGATATCAAAGGTGCTATTATCTTGCCTCAGCCAGACCTAGTACAGTAGCTGACCTTGCTAATATTGCACCATACTATATATGCCCCTCAACACAATACCTGGAAGGCTGGTCAGTTCTGCCAGGACTCTGTTCAACTGGACTGGTATTTCTTTGTCATGTGACTTACTAGTTATTACAATCAAATGGGCAAATTGGTCATATGAAGGGGGTGCAAGCTGGAAAGGGAACTGAGAAGTCCCAAAGGGATAGCATTCCAGAATCTGGTGAACCTACCAAAGAGGCAGACAATATTTGGTGAACAATGTTGCTTTTGCTATCATCTCATTTCTCATCCAAGTCTCAAACAGCCTCATGACTCAGAGTTGTGAGTTTTCCTCTCCCTTGCCCACACAGAAAGCACTCTACAGCATTGCAGATCTGAGCTGCATCATCAGCCTGCATGATATTCCTCAAAGCTCTGAATCTCTCTGCTAATAGCATATAATAAGTTAATAGTCTCTTGTGGACACCTTTCAACTGGGACGAAGTGACCCTGCCCGAACAGGTTTTAATTTTTAGGTAATTTTGGATCGACCCTTTCATTTCCTTTTCTTGATTGCGACCAAACGACCAAAGCTTATTTTGAACACTACAGGTACATAGTTATTACTAAGTGTCTAGTGGAGACAGTAAGATAACAACACATACAACGCAATGGGACTGGTGCTACTAAGGGAACACACTGAATGCATACCATATCATACTTATTGAAGCCTGGGCCCGGGGCTAACATGGAGTGGCGATCAAGCAGTACGGTTTGATGGAATTTCGTAAACTAAGTGAGGACGGATGCATCTTTAAACCATCTGCTCATTTTCGAGAACATTGGAGTTGTACATAGTGGGGGCAAACAGCGCGACGAATGACCTGAAGAGAGATAGGACGCTTGCGTCCTCTGGGTGTGTCGCACAAAGCAAACATATCAGTATGGCAGTTACGCTGCACGCCGCGATCAGCGCAACGACCCTGTTCACGCTGTGAAAGACAACAAAGAGGAACTGAGCAGCGAGGAGGCCAACGCCCCACAGGTAAGTTGCCCTAGGCAGACTGAAAGCAGTCGCCAAGGAGAGGAACCCAACGCTCTCCGATTTGGCAAAGTGCAGGTAACGAGCCTGGAAAACAGAGATAAAAAGGTGGTGGAGATTGCCAAGTCAGCCTGAGAAAGGAAAGACAGGGGACCGACGTACGCCAACTGCAGCGCTTGACTCCGCCAGCGGCTGGTGCCTTAGATGGAGGAAGGAGGCTGAGGCAATGCTCGTCGCACAGGAAAGCACGGATGGGATTGACGTGGATAACGTGCCGCCGCGGACGTTTGCAAGAAGGATGCTGGCTCTAGAGACATCACTTTTTTGAGACCCGACTGTGGAAAAGGTACCCGCTCAGCTTACATGAGAACGGGAAGGCTCTGCAACGGAAGGTCAAATGTGTCGACCTCGGGTAAGATAAATGGGCGTACGTATGACAAAACGCTTGTCCATTCGGCCAGAGATTTGGACACGAACTGTGTCCACTGATCTGCATACACCTGCTCGTTTACGTACAAATCGTCCAGGAGTGTATTGTAGTGTTGAGGAATACCCCACATTAATAAGTTTGCTAGGGTTGATAACCACTTGTGTTGAATGCTGTCAGGATTAAACATTTCCTGGCATCTATCCAGCTGCGCGGGATGCTGGCCATAGAGCGTAATAAACCGCTGATTCGCTGCAAATAAATATAAGAGACAAGCGTTTTTGTGCATTCATTAAACATACCTATAGCACCCGCGAGGCGCGCTAAGCCAATACCGTCAGAAACGGAACTTCAAGCTCGTTCAATTATCTCTTACCAGCGTAACAGAGTGTGTATCCATCCACGCGCTGCCCTATAATGACAGCGATGTTACGAGCGCACGGTATCACGTAGGATAGACCCACCTTTCTTCCTTGACAACAGTTTCAGGAAATGCCCGCAGGTGTCTGCTGTGTAGGGGAACGTGGAAGTCCGTGACGTCAATCTGTCTATTCTCCGCACGTGAGCGGGATGTCATCAATGCAATGTGCAATATAAGTCTCACCTGCTTGCCCATGGGATATGATATTGTATAGATCAACCACGATGCGCGAAAAGTCTTGTTCGTGGGACTCATGATGCATGGGGAAATATTCGACATGAATCCAATACAATCGTTGGAGCGACGCCTCTAGACGATTGTGAGAGATAGCGACCGTGTCTAGAGGGAGTAAACTCACCAAGGTGTGATGAAGACATAGCAGGTGGAATATCGAGGCATTCGGTAGCCAGATCATCAAGCCAGAACAAACACTTTCCGATATGATCAACAAAGTAGTAATTGCAAGAGACCTGGTCGTCTCCCAATTCCAAAAACAGTTCACATCGAGACGGGACTTCAATGTCGTGCAACTGCAATTCCTTTTTTGCTACTCGGAGACAATCGAGAATTCGACCTTGAGTGAGTGGGTCGCGCATGTTCGCTTCAGTAACGACTGTGAAATCGAATTTGCCAAAGAGCACATAGTACGGCTGTCCCTCGGGGTGTATATAGTGCTGCCAGTCTGCGGACAAAGATATGCTTGAATGAGGGGATGTGAGATATGACTGTGGTGTCATGTCCGGCGATGAGCGGACCGACCTGCCAGCACGCAAAGGAGGTCCTCGGCGGATGGTTTGAGGATAGAGCTGGACGCTGAAAGCAAGATGATTGCTTGTGCATGAACCCAGACTGAACCCACTCACCAGCCGGAGCGGAGACCACCATACCGGGCGGTGTTGGACGAAGTCACGGGATTGAGAGTAAGATGAACGTCACTGGGCATATCCGAGCCTGGGTTTTTTTATACTCAGTTTGATGTTGTCCAACTGGTTTAAGTACTGCTCCCAATTACTTGTTCGAAAATTAACTTGCGCTACCAGTACTTGCTCTCGTGGACCCGATGGATCTGGGATCTCAAGATCTCGCATCAGCATTAGACCGCCACAGCAAGCAACTACACTGCCTTATGGCCAGCTTTTCCCACGCGTTAACGAAAAAGAAGTTGCCAAGAGCCGGTCAACGGGATCGTTTTTCAACCCACTTCGAAGTTTCCCACAACTTCCAGCAGTGCCTTGGCTGTTCGCTGTCCCGGAACAACGAGCACCGCTCAACTTTTCAAGGTCTATACCTCCATGCACTTGTCGGTTGGACACCAGCCTTCCACTGCAGAAGCTCGGTGTCAAGGACCATGATTATTGACGCCCACTACATCGCAAGTTGGCAGCCATCCAGCCACATGATGGGCTCTGGTGTCCTGCCTACCATCTTTCCAGCATCACGTTCCCCCCAATGCCTACAAGCAATTGTGACCTAACCATGGCTTCTCGAAGCACGCCAAGTCTTGCCACTCGTGCACGGGCGCCTTCAGATATTGTTCTGGCGCAATCGTACAATTTGGTCTGTGGCCCACAAACTCTTGACTTCCTTATCGTCGAGGTAAAGCCCCAGCTGTACGAAGGAGTGGCCTTTTGTTTAATAATCATACTTCATTTGATGAATGTCTGTTTGCGATTGTGTGACTCCAATCGTCCCGTCAATATGGAAAGCTGCTAATCCATCTCTAACCTATTTCTTGCGTGTTAAGATTTAAGTGAAACCAAGGTTCAGGTTCACAATGATTCATCATCACCTATCATCGTTATCTTCAGCGTCTTTAGGTGAACACACGTTCGCCTTATTTCCACTTTTCAAACTTTAGCCGCTCCATCAGGTCACCTAGCGCGCGTCCCTAGACCAATAAAAGTCTCCTAGGAATCCCCCACGAGTTCCTCATCATCCTCTCGATTTCACCGCCGATCACATATTCCACTTGCCTCTCGAAATGACCGCTCACGAAAACCAACCTTCCAATTCGCACGAACATTCCGAGTCAGTTCATGATCCAATCTGTCTTGTTCAAACCGAGCTGGCTAGTGAACCACGAACTACACCATTTAGCGACGATTCTCGTTCGGATGATGATTTCTGTCCCTCGTCACCCGTAACCCAGCAGAAGTGTGTTGTTCGTCAATCACTCTTCAGCCGACAGATAAAGCTGGCCTCTTGATCAGGTGCAGATTCACTCCGCGCGGAGAACCCGAAAAACGTTCGGCAACAGTTCGTTCCGGTAACAGGTATTTAAAGCCATGTTACTCTTCTCAGATCAGGCATCCGTTCATGAACTTGGTCATTTTAGCGCTAACATTGCTAGTAAAGTTCCAAACCAACAGCCATCCAACCAAGGTCGGACGGACAACAGAGGAACCCCACAGTGAGTCGCATTCCGTTACAAAACGTAGCTAATAGTTCCACATTCCTTCAAGTGTTTCGAACCCAGCCAACTACCAAGGAAGGGAAGTTGGGAGCGCTCGTTAGTTGGCGATCTGTGAACATGCGAGCCTTCAAAGTTACAAGCTCGTTTTCTTCGTTGCAGTGGTTATTACCTATGATATATCGTTGCTGTACATTTGGCATTCACTCAAGAACGCCTGGTAGCTTGTATTTTCAGCTCGACCCCTTGTGCATGCAGGAACACACAGCATCACACAGCATCATTATGTTGCACAGCCACCTTATTCGTAGTGCACTTACAGCAATTCAAGAATTCAAGTTCAAAGTGGTAATAAATACAATTCTTCCTCTAGCTCTTTCTCTGTCGAGCAGCATTGTTCTCGCAGTCTCCACGATATCCTTAAGCTTAGTATTACCACCGTTGAATTTCCGTAAGCTCCTACTACTACCCATCCTTGACTGGCTGTTTGGCGGCCATCTGATGATCGCGAATGTCGCACAGGACGATTTCCTGCTGTCGTGCCGTCATAATGCTTGACCGTCTTCTCGAGTTGTTTCATATCAGGAAAAGGTACAGAAGCCTGATCCCACTTTCAAGCACAAATCGTATTGAGAGTACTAGTATCGACGATAGACCCAGATTCGTATCCCGTGGGCAGCCAGATCAGAATTCGGCCGTGCACCGTCCTGACTGGCCACCACAATCTCAACGCAGTCTGTTGTCTTTCATGAGAGACATGCTGTCAGGTCGTCCTACCCCGAATCAACCTCAGCCGCCGACACCGGCGAGTTATGATCATCACGTCCCACCACATGTTTCGGGACACTCGGGGGCTGGGTCGGGGCGAGCGAGTTACAGGTATGTAGCGTTCTTCTGAAGATGGGTTGTGCCCTAAAATAATCTCGCAGACCTGCCAACGGTCATCGTTGAACGTTGAACCCCACGGGAATCGGGATTGCCTCCCCGAGTAGTAAAATTACATAGCACTGCTGAACGAAAATATGCCACCATTGGTTTGCGCTCCGATTTCCCGAAGTTTAACTGGATATATCGACCCGATTCATGATATATCCCTCATTCTTATTTTGCTGCTCCCTGTATCATCGCCGTTGTAGAACCATCCAATGTTGAATGACTCTTCAATGACGTTGAAAATCCGAGGCCAGGAAGTCGTGCTAATTTTCCCGCTTGCGTTAGGCCGAGGTGCATAACACGCTCGTGCCTGCACAGCTTTCCGAGTTCTTCTACAGCACGGAGGCCGAACAACATCGCCTCCGAATC
>JBBPPG010000629.1:0-18851 GCA_038091855.1 Leccinellum luteum
ATGGCGAGCAAAAGCAGACCCTAAGTTAGAAGAGTAGGAACGACTGTCTTCCTACTTATGTAAGGGTCTGCATACGGGAGACTACAACTGTCAATAGTATGATGTGATTTCGTCCAAATATTGACAATGCTTCTCAAAGCTTCATCACTGTGTCCAACAGGACACGCAAAGTGCTCCCTTGCATCGAAGTAGTTTTGGGTGCTTTATATAACTTGCGCAACAGACATTAAGTCGGTGCGTTTTTTGTATTGTTGAGGGCACTCGACAGGGTCAACATAACATCATTGAATAGTAATTTTTTCACAAGGCGTGTTTTGTTTTATCGTTTCCTCACCACATCTGGCGGGTTGACTGACGAAAGTTCCTTAGAATATCATTCTTCCAGTCACCCACCCGACCGAGTTCGTGCAGGCTGCCAATTGAAACGTCATCGATCATCTCCCAAAGTGAATGAAAGGGACCCAAGAACTGAATGGGGCGCCAGAGTCCCGAAGTTTCTGGATGGAGCGGTGCAATGCTGCTGCAGCCTCCGTACTATCGGGAACCCGGCCAGTAGTATCCCGAAAAAGGTGCTCGTACACATCCCTCGCCACCTTCGGTGCGTCATTGTCCATTATCGACCACATCGTCCCGATCACACCACCATACCCGGCAAGAAGCATCCCAGCCGCGAGATGAATGGATTCTTCCGACAGCATCTCATCTCCTTGAGCAGTCTGACAGGCAGAAAGGAATGCGAGTCCGCCTTGGGGGCGGGATAATTGCATAATTTCCGAGAGCTTCAAGCGATGATGGTTGGCGAGGCATAGACCGCTGTCGAGCGGTTTCCAGGGATCCTGTATTCCGTGACATGCAAAATGGACCCAGTGGCTGTTCTTCAACTTCTGCATGACGTCCTCGACAGTGCCATCAGAGCTCTGGAGGGTTACAAAACGGGATTTGTCGGATAATTCTCTGATCGAATTAATCTCGTACTTGACCGCAACCAGTTTATCGAGTCCGTCTGTTGGTGGCTGAGAGACGGCAAGTAGGCGAAGCTTGGAGGAGGGATCATTCAAGTTGTTCTGAGGTGACGATGCAAGCGAACCCAGAGTCGGCAAATAGGAAGATATAACAAAGTCAGAAAGTTTTGTGCCCGGCTCGGGTGTGTCATAAAGGCCGGCAGCGTGTATGGGCAAAAAAGAGAAAGGACCAGTCGGACACCAGAAAATACGGGTCATTTTATCAGTGTCAGATGGCGGACTCTGAGAACAAGCAAATTTCGAGTCGGAATGGATCTACATTGAGACTTTATATCAACGACTTACCGAAAAGGCGAGGGCCTGTAGAACGGGGTTTACAACATACTTCCAAAGGTATTTCAGAATCATCTGGTACAACTCGTTCGGAGTATATTCTTCCAATCGTTGTGACTGTGTTTCTGCAGGTCCTCCGATTCGTTCAAGTTGTGGCTTCGTTTTCGCTTCCTCGTCTCTACCATCAGGGAAATCTCCATCCAGCAACAAGTCAAGAAATGGTTTCGAGAGATCTATCTCTTCGGGCGGGATGAGTTCATACAGGACATCTCGGGATATGACAAGACAATGCCGCTCGAGCATTGCGCGGAGCATTTTTCGCAAGACTTCCACATGTTCGTAGTGAATTTCAGGGAGGGGGACATGGATGACACTCTCCAACTCCGACATGACGATCAGTGCATCACATCTTTGTTTGCTAGCTGTGAGGTAAACGACCGGTCCAGAGATGGCCAAGGCAGAGAGTTGCTTGATCGTCTTCGAAAGCAAGAATCGGTCGAAACCTGGCAAGGACCGTATCTGAAGGAGGAGGTTCTCTCGTGTGAGGGCAAGATCATGATGTCTCTGGATGTCTTTCTCGAGCGATCGAGTGTCAGCAACTGGAATGTTTGCTGTCTGGGAGAATGTGGGATTGTCCCGAGTGCTAGCACGTTCTAGCTCTTGCGAGATCTCTCGGAATTGACGAGCGAGGGCAGGATGCTCGTGAGCCAGGTCGTCAACTGGAGTACGAAGCTGGAGGAATTGAGACCAGACAATAGAACGCCCTTGCTCGAGCCACTCGACAGCCAGCTCAGGATGTCCAACTTCGAGTGCAGCAGCAACTGAGTCACGTGTGACATCGGCTGCTTCAACGAGTAGACGATGACGTTCGGTGACTGGGAGACCGACCCATGCTAACTGTGGAAGAAGGTGGAGAGCACAAGCACACGCATCATGGAGATCTGTAGTATTTCCTTGAAGTTGTGCAGTGGAAATCCAAGCACGAGAGCCATGAAAGCGAGCGGAAGCGGGACCGATGGAAGCACGACTAGCAATTGAAAAGTTGAAAGCGGCAGCAGACAAATCAGAAGAATCATGAGAGTGCTCAAAACGCATATTAAATGTGTTCCCAAGGTCGACCAATAGAGCCGGTTTGTCGGGATGGCCGTCGGGTGTCAGATTGACAGCCTCCTCTCTCACCGAGATGCACCTGTTTAGATCCCCGAGATCCCCGAGACGGTCAAAGAGATGAGATAATGAGTGCCCAAGGTTGTTAAACTGAGCTGGCTTGTCAAGATGGCCGTCAGGCATCAGACAGATAGCCTGCTCAAACATGGAGATGGACACGTTTAGATCCTCGATGTCTCCAAGACTCTCAAAGCGATTCAATAACGAGTTCCCAAGGTTGTTAAACCGAGGTGCCTTCTCTGGATGGCCGTCGGGCGTCAGATTGACAGCCTCCTCAAACATTGAGATGGACCTGTTTAGATCCGCGGGATTCCCGAGACGCTCAAAGCGAAGAGATAATGAGTTCCCGAGGCCGTTAAACCAAGTTGGCTTGTGTGGATGCTCGTTGCGCGTTAGACAGACAGCCTCCTCTCTCATCGAGATGGACCTATTTAAATCTGCGAGGTCCCCGAGACACTCGAAGCGACGAGATAATGAGATCCCAAGGTTGTTCAACTGAGCTGGTTTGTCTGGATGGCCGTCAAGCATCAGACAAACAGCCTCCTCTAACATTGAGATGGACCTGTTTAGATCCTCGAGGTTCCCAAGACGCTCGAAGCGGCGAGATAAAGAGTTCCCGAAGTTGCTCAACATAACTGGCTTTTCTGGATGACCTTCAGGCGTCAGACAGACAGCTTCCTCTTGCTTGGAGATGGACCTGTCTAGATCTGCGATGTTCGAAAAACGCTCAAAGCGAAGAAACAAAGAGTTCCCGAGGTTGTTAATCCAAGCTGGCTTGTCTGGATGGCCTTCGGGCGTCAGACAGACAACTTCCTCAAACATCGAGATCGTCCTGTTTAGATCCGTGAGGTCCCCGAGACGTTCAAAGCGACTGAATAACAAGTTCCCGAGGGTTTTCAAGAAAACTGGCTTATCTGGATGGTCGTCGGGCGTCAAACGGACAGCCTCCTCTTCCATCGAGATGGACTTGGTTAGATCCGCGAGGTCCCCGCGATGCTCAAAGAGACTCAATAATGAGTTCCCGAGGTTGTCCAAGCAAGTCGGCTTGTCTGGATGGCCATCGGGCGTCAGACAAATAGCCTTCTCAAACACCAAGATGGACCTGTTTAGATCTGCGAGGTCCCCGAGACGTTCGAAGCGACCAGATAGTGAGCTTCCGAGGCTTATCAACAAAGCTGGGTTATGTGAATGGTCGTCTGGCGTCAGACAGACAGCTTCCTCTTTCACGGAGATAGACCTGCTTAGATCTGCGAGGTCCCCAAGACGTTCAAAACGACTCAATAACGAGTTCCCAAGATTGGTAAATTGATCTGGCTTGTCTGGATGGCCGTCGGGCGTCAGACAGATAGCCTCCTCCAATGTTGTGATGGATCTGTTTAGATCTGCGAGGTCTCCAAGACGCTCAAAGCGACGATACATTGCGTGCCCGAGGTTGTTCAACAAAGCTGGTTGGTCAGGATGACCTTCGAGTATCAAGCAGGCAGCCTCCTCAAATATAGAGATGGATCTGTTGAGATCCTCTAGGTCCCCGAGACGCTCAAAGCGCTTCAGTAACGATTTCCCGAGGTTGCCCAACTGACCTGGCTTGTCTAAATGGCCGTTGGGCGTCAGACAGACAGCCTCCTCAAACAATGCAATGGACGTGTTTAGATCCGCGAGGTTCCCGAGACGCTCAAAGCGAAGAGATAATGAGTACCCGAGGCCGTTAAAACAAGTTGGCTTGTGTGGATGGTCGTCGGGCGTTAGACAGACAGCCTCCTCTCTCATCGAGATTGACCTGTTTAAATCCGCGAGGTCCCCAAGACGCTCAAAGCGACTCAATAACGAGTTCCCAAGGTTGTTCAACAAAGCTGGCTTGTGTGAATGGCCGTCGGGCATGTGACAGATAACCTCCTCTGTCATCGAGATGGACTTGTTTAGGTCCCCGAGGTCCCCGAGACACTTAAAGCGACGAGATAAAGAGTTCCCGAGGTTGTTCAGGAAAGCTGGCTTGCGTGGATGACGATCAGGCGTCAGACTGACAGCCTCCTCAAATATTGAGATGGACCTGTTTAGATCTGCGAGGTCCCCGAGATGTTCAAAGCGACGAGATAGTGAGTTCCCGAGGCCGTTAAACCAATTCGCCTTGTTTGGACGATCGTCGGGCGTCAGATAGACAGCTTCCTGAGACATGGAGATGGACCTGTCTAGATCCGCGAGGTCCCCGAGACACTCAAAGCGACGTGATAATGCGTTCCCGAGGTTGTTCAAGGAAGCTGGCTTGTCTGGATCGTCTCCGGGCGTCCGACGGACAGCCTCCTCAAACATTGAGATCGACCTGTCTAGATTCGCAAGGTCCCCGAAACGCCCAAAGTGACTCAATAATGAGTTTCCGAGATTGTTAAATCGGCCTGGCTTGTCTGGATGGTCGTCGGCTGTCAGACAGACAGACACCTCTAACATCGAGATTGATCTGTTTAGATCTGCGGAGTCCCCGAGACGCTGGAAGCGACGATATAATGAATTCCCGAAGTTGTTCAACAGAGATGGCCTCTTGGAATGCCCATGGGGCATAAGGTCCATGGCATCCTCGAACATGAAAATTGCTTCATGGATATCGGCAAGTGTGCCATTGTGTTGGAACCGATCAGATAGCAGCACCCCAAGCTCAGCAAGTAGCGCAGGTCGGCGAGAATTACACTTTGACAAGTTCTGTAGCAGGTCCCGCCTCTGCTGTATCATATCGTCGACATTCGCCTGCTCTGCTGGTGACGATCCCTCGTTTCCTGCCTCCACCGACAGTGAAGGCTCGGCCGCCATCTGCAACCCGAAAAGGCCTGCTCGGTATATATAACTTTCTACCCCCGAGACCCCTGCCACTGCTAGTAAATCTGTCGCTTCTTCCCTGTCGCACTCGAGCCCTCTCCTCTGGAAGCGCGCAAGTAGCGCAAGACTAAGTTCCAGTACCGTGGTGCAATGATCCGGATGATTTTCGCTCCGAAGTCGTAGAGCATCCCGATACAATCCGATTGACGCATCTAGATCAAGGGATCGAGTGTTGATTTGGCAGTCGATGAACTTTGCATTGGCCAAGTTGAATAGAACGGCTGAGCGACTAGGGTGTTCTATGGGGCAAATATCCCGAACACGCTCGAAAGTCTGGATTGCCGTGTCTAAATCCATTTGGTCCTCCCGCTGGCGGTAACGTAGGAGAGCACGATGTCCATCGTCAGTAAGCTGTTCCAGTGCGCTCATTTCGCGTGACTCCCTTAGCTGTTGTCATAAGTTCAGAAAATGACTGTGGTATCATGAACAATCTGCTTACGTCAAGTTTGGGACAGGGTTCATTCGCGTCACAAATGCGTCGCTCAGTGATGATGCGGAGGGAAGAACACAGGGGTAAAATATCACCCTCCTGCGCAACAGAGTCGATAGCTACTAAGAGATGTCAAGGAAAGCGTGCGGCAAACAAAGGAGTTGCTCACCCTGAAGCGGTTCATTCTGATGATGGAACACTTCTCCTACAGTAACCTTGAATTGACGAAGCAATTCTCCGTTTCCTAGCCTCGGTCCAAGTTCAAACGATGCATAGACACTAAACAAAATGGAAGTTGATTGATTTGACGGCCTTGGCAGCTATTCAATCACAGTAGCAGAGATCCGGGAAAGGACGACGCACAAGAGGATCTCTTCATCCCATTCTACGGCGTCCTTCTCTGTCGACACGGGTTTGTTCGATGTTTGTATGATCCTTCCATCTACTTCTACAATAACATGGAAACCTGCTGGTATACGACGGAGGCCGGACGCAACATCCGTGGCACGTATGACTGAAGAGGTGTGTTTGTGATGAGTTTCCACGGATACCGGCGCGACATTGCTACGCACGTTTTACAAAGACATGTTCGCATTCATTGGTTCGTGATAGATGCGGATCCGAGTCGCATGGTGGTTGGAGGGGAGAAGCTGGGCTAGATAGTTGGTTGTCTTGATTCATTGAAGTCTAAGAGCGTGGAGGAATTTGGGCAAATAGTGAAGGGGTTCTGCCGCAGCTTGAACAGGTTCATAAAGGTGACCAGTTACAGATTTCTGATAGAAGCACGAGGTCCACAGCAAGTGGAACCAAGCTGTGATACATGAGTGCATGAGCGTCAAAAGCACCTAACTTAGATTGGAAGTCGCACGCCTACGGACTGGCCATCCCCAGTGACTTACATATCATCCAAGTATCCTTCCAGCTGGAGACCCGGCGATCCGCGCAGACCAAGGATTTACAATGAATTATTCAACGTGCCCGGTTTCGCCCACGACTCACATACATACGCCTGGTGCTCGAGCTTCGGTAAAGCCATGTTGGCAGTTGCGAGCATGCTGTGTGTTACTGTAATTCCGTGTGCAACTCTCTTTCAATTCCAAACATCAATATCTTCCCTTCTATCACATCTTCCGTTCCCGCGCGCTCACTGCACCTTACAGATATGAGACTTGTGCAGGAAACGCGCCTGTAGCTACTTTGCCTTGACTGCGTACGACGAGTGGGTGTTTGGAGTGCTCAATCTGCGTTCCACCCGCCTCCTCGTCTCATCGAGCCTGGCAAACATGCACCACGCACCGGTGATGCTACACCTCCGAAATCACCGCGTGTCTGTCTTTCCACGAGTCATGATGATGTTCGCCAAGGACGTCACCAGCCGCGCTTCCCGGTCCCGAACATTTTCGATTGTGGATCCCCGCTACGGTAGACACTGGTGATCGCAGCTGCCGAACATTCAGCCCTAACTGTCCAAGCTTGATGGAGGCTGAATGATGGATCTAGAGATGAGATTGTCATGACGTGGTCTATAATGCTTACAACGTGAATTTGTTTTAGCGCGTGCCATGTGAATACTCGATCAAATACATCAGCTACCTCGGCGACCCGAAACTATTGGATCACTTGAACTTATTACTTGGGCTCACTCCCATCCCTTTCCCCGAACCCTCCGTGCCTTTGTCTCCTTCAGCAGAAATGGACGCGGTCGTCGTTCGCAAAGGTAGGTGTTGAACATTATATGGCGGGAGGTTCGACATAGCGTCAGTGAACAAATCGCCTTTGAAAGAGATCACCGAGAAGAAGAACTTGTGAAAACGTATACCTATGGGAACTAGACGATCAATCACGGGGATGGATAGCACAAAAAGAATGTTATTCACGATACAAGCGACTAATAACGCAGCTAAGTAGTAAACGAACGAATGACATGAGCATGCACTATGGCTACACAATGGATGAGTCTACTCGATAAAACCTACAACACTGCACGATGACAGAGGGCAGCGCCAGGCTGGACTTGTTTACACGGACCTCGAGCCCGGCAAGTCATGCAAATCTGCATACCCTCGACTTAAGACTTATAGTTATAGTTATTTATGTCTGCACCTGATCCAGAGGTGCAGCATTAACTTGAAGAGAAAGAAGGCTGAAACCTGATCCCAACCTCACAATTAGTGTGAAGTGCGGCGACGTCTATGCATCCGCTTCTCTTGCCCGGCGATGTGTGCGTTGGAGGTGGATCGCTTGCGCATGCACGTGGAACCTGTCGGTGAGGGAGAGGGGGACACAGAAGGAACGGGGTTTCCTCCGGCGTTGACAGGTGACGGGGGCGAAGGCATGGGAGAAGGGGAGGAGGCAGGGGGGAGGGAGGAGGCAGGGGGAAGGGAAGGGGAAGGGGGGAGAGAGGAAGCAGGGGGGAGCGAAGGAGATCCTGAACCCGAGGACCCAGTGCTAGAACCACCAGCAATAAACGAAGCGACCGGTGGGCCAGGGAACGTGTACATGATGGGAGGGTTGTAGATCTGGGAGGACCATCAATGGTGTGCACAAAGATCCAACACGGCGGCGGACTTACGTTGGGAGTCAAGATACCAGGGTCGGTATCGCTGTAGCCACCTGGGAACTTGACTTCTTCGTTGGGGGTGGGCTGGCCAGTTTGAGAACCACCGATGGACATTTGGATGCAAGACACGTAAAACTCTGCACCACCTTGTGACATCGCGAGTTGGAGCGTAATGATCTCAGAGCGAAGCAAGTAGTCTCCCGAAGCAAGGTTGGAGGGGATGGTGACCATTGCTGGGGATCCAGACTCTGGAACATGAGTTAGAAATGCTTTCAGAACTTCGAGGGTGAACGCCTTACGAAGGTCTGCTTGGTACCAGGACGTGTTGCCAGGTTTGAGGCCTTGCTCTGAGATCTTGAACCACTCGGCAGAGCTCGATTGGTAAGATGCGCAGGAACCGTCGCATTTTGCCATGTAGTGCATAATCGGACCAACGTTGTGAGGCCACTAAAAATGAGTGAGTAGGCGTCTCTGGGAGGAGAGAACACGACTTACATTGGTTCCTGGGGTTGTACCACCTCCCCATTGAACCTGGACGGTGCTTCCGGGATTGGCGTTGGCGACTTGAGAAGCAAGCTGGGCACCGGGACCGCAATTGAGATCCGGGTTGGATGCACCCTTGACAGGGCTATTGGTGTTGACCTGACGAATGACTGATTGAACCTTCGGGGTGGTACCGACATTATTACCCGGGTAGACTTTGCCGTCGACGGTTACTTGCGTGACATAACCGTGTGCCGACACAAGAACAGGAAGGAGAAGAGACAGAAGGGTAGACGCGATCATGTTAACCCGCACAGCGAGATCAAGGATTGACTAGAGTGAAATGAAAGAGAGAATGGAAGAGAATGAAGAAGGAAAAATTTAGCAGAGACTCGCCTTTTATTTGTGAACGGATCCATTATTGTGGAGATCGACATGACGACCCATTGTCGTTGTATTCATTGTCCACCTAGTGGCTGTGCACAACTAATTGTAGTTCAGTCGGTGGACTCATGTGGATGGACTTTTTCATAATAACAACGCAGGTTGTCCTGCCAGCATCACCATAATTCGATCAACATAGCGGCAAAAGCGAGCTGATAACTTCAAAAGTTCATTCGACCTTTTTCATTCCCAGAACGGATGTCTGCATACTCCGTCTTTTGTTCCGAGTCCCCGTCGTCTCCTGGACCACCTGATCAGCGTGACCGACCCGGAAGCACGTTGATTGGCCCACGTTATCCGAGCATGAGGCGCCCACCTCGAGGCAGACAAAATGTACACGAGTGTGTAGCTATTCATCAATCAGGTGCGGTTTGACGTCCCGAAGTGTACCGCATCGTGCTTCTTGTCGTGTTCTTTTCTGTACAGTTCCGTGGTGTGCGGTGTCCGCCCCATCTCCATCATGCGCAGACCGATGCAAAGGCTATAAGTATTCTCCCGCTTAGCACCTCTTTACGCCGTCACCCCTGTGTAATTCTCTGGTCTAGTGCTCTCGTGCTTATCTTTCCCTCTTCGCCCTTCTTTATTCGTCCACCTACTTAAACTACCCGTTGACCGGGTCCTTCAGTCACCGCGCCTCAAATGATTCCTCTTCTCTTTCTTCTCTCTATCCTCGGTTTATTGCCCGTCTTCGTCTCAGCCCATGGGTATGTCAAGTCCGTGACCATCGACGGTCAAGTATACTCTGGCAACGAACCAGGCAGTACCACGAACCCTAGTGTCATCAGACAAGTTAGTCATCTTGCTTGAATCGTTCCTATGATATTAGACATCTTTCCAGGTGTCAACAATATCCCCCGTCAAAGGCGCGACCAACCCATCCATAAACTGTGGAATGAATGCGACCCTAGCCGCCAATGTTGCCAATGCCAATCCAGGAAGCCAACTTGAGGTTTACTGGGTCGGCGGTGCTACCGGTGACTCGAAAGTGGGTCTTTGGTATTCTATCCTTGCTGCGGTTTCTGAGTTCTCTCGATAGTGGCCTCACACCGTTGGGCCGGTCATGCATTACATGACCAAATGCAGTGGTTCTTGCTCGTCTTATGATTCTACTAATGCCAAGTGGTTCAAGATCTCCCAACTCGGTGTCGAACCGGATGATTCTTCCTGGTATCAGGGTAACTTCGGTGCGTCGATCTATGAGTCCACATGTGGCATTCATCGAATGATGGGCTATACAGCCAAAGGAGCACCTGCGAACGTGACCATTCCTTCCAACATCTCCCCCGGTGGTTTCCTCCTCCGGACAGAGCTCATTTCCCTTCAGAACGGCATGTCACCTGGCGGCGCGGAGTTCTACCCGGCCTGTATCCAACTAAACATCGGAGGCTCCGGCTCTGGTACAGCAAAGGACAGCGAACAATGCACTTTTCCCGGCTGCTATTCAGACTCTGACCCAGGGATCCTTGACCCCACCGTGAGTGCCCCCGGACTTGACTCCTTGAATAAACATCGAGAATAAGTAACAGGTTTACGACCCACCCATCACTTACACCTTCCCTGGTCCCCCTGTGGCTGCCTTCGTTGGTAGCGGTGGGAGCGAAGGTGGAACTCAACCCAATGGTACTATCGGCGGATCTTCTGCCACATCGCCGACGCCATCGTCTTCATCCCCGCTCCCAGCTTCAGGTAGTGAGTTTCAATCTTCTGCATGATTTTATCTCAGTTCTCTTTCTTTCTTTCTTGCTTCCGTTTCTCCTCGTCAAATATGACAGTTCCCACTAACACTTCCTCTCCCTCACCGACGAACACAATCGTGCCGACACACGTTCCTTCTGGAAAATTAAACACTGTTTCAGGAACGAGCTGCTATGTAACGTCTCCCACCAACTTGCTCGCCAAACGTGGGAACTCGAAGAGGAGGACGCACAAGCGTCGTCTCTTCCGCCGCGGAACGTGACCATCGCATGCTCCTGTTCTCACAACACGCGCTTGGGTATGTAATCACGGGGTAGACGGGTGCATGCCACCAGTTTTCAGATCCTGTGGATGAAGGCTTGATGCCGTTTCGGCCGGTCGTCGTGTGCTCAAGTGGGGCCAGTACCCACAAGCTCCTCAGCGAGGACACGAACATCTCATTTCCGTCGCGCAAGTCGCGATACGCGCCTGGCATGTTTATGTGTCCGCTTCCCCCGTTGTTCCACGAGAGTTCATTATACGTGATCGCTTGTTTTCATCATTTCGACTAACTTATCCGCTTGCTTGCATTCACTCACTCTTGTCTTGTACCACTCTTTTGTAAACCTATCGCTCATCTCTCTCCTTCACTCACACTGTATGTAGGATATGCGGCAATTGTATAGATACCCTGCATCTGTTCTAATAACGTGTGTGTAACATGACCCTGCAATCCGTGGTATCTTTGTGGCATGGTTTCCCATCCCTCGCCGAGTTGGTTATCTGACGCGCTGGTTGAGCGGTTTGTCGTAGAGTTCCTATCATCATGGCGCTCTTCCTCGCAGCTGGTGTCGGGTTGGCACTGGTGGCCTTCAAGTTACAACTAGTACCAGATCTGTTTTCCCAGATTCCCTTCAATGGCCTTTCACACGCGGAGCCTCCTACAGGCAACGTTATCACTCCACAGCTCTCAACGTTCATCGAGAAGACGTTAGCGCTCGAAAACATCACAGGACTGTCCGTCGCCGTCATCCCAAAGCATGGCGAACCCGAGTTCCACACGTGGGGATATCGAACGGAGGATCAGGACGAAGTGACTCCAGACGTACGTGCGGGTCTCTGACGCCACGCTCGTTGGCTGACGTCTCGAATTCCAGACGCTGTTCCACATGGCGTCTGTGTCCAAGGCGTTCTGTGCGACCGCACTGGGTCTCCTCATCGACGACTTTGAAAACGGCAACAACGTCACTGCGCTCCCGTCCGGCGTGAGCGAGTTGACCTGGCACACGCGCGTGAGGGACGTGTTGCCAGACTGGGAGCTCATGGACGAGTGGGCGTCGGAGAGAGCCAATCTGCGGGATATCCTCTCTCACGTCTCTGGGCTGCCGCGGTGAGCTCGTATCCTCGCCTTGAATGGTCGTGGCATCTTCGCTCATGTGACCACTGCTAGCCACGACGCTTCGTACGGACCGTCGGACACCCCAGAGGACATGGTCAGGCGATTGAGATATTTACGACCAGAGTTTGAGCTCAGAGAGCACTGGTCGTACAACAACATCGTATGCCAGCCCTCTGTCTTTTATGCGTCTCCGGACTCATTCGCGTCAGATGTACATGGTGGCCGCCCAGGTCATCGAGACGTATTCTGGCCTACCATACACATCGTTCGTGGAAGAACGCATCTTTGCGCCGCTGGAGATGACATCTTCGACGTTTTCCCCCACTAAAGCCGAGGCGACTGGCAAGTTCACTCAGGGGTGGACGAAGGAGGGCCGCAGGGCGCCGTGCTTTACCGAAGAAATGGCTTTCGTGATGGCTGCTCCAGGAGGGATCATAACGAATGCCGTGGACATGGTTCGTCATCGGGATGCTTCCTTCAATGTTCGCACGTTGCGCTCACCCTAAACGCACGTTGCAGGCCAAATGGATCTCGACGTGGATCGGCAAAGGCGTTCATGGCAATCGAACTATCATTCCACCATCTGTATACCAGAACGTATCATACTCTTACTCTGTTTGTGCCGACCACCCAGCGGATTCGAAACACTCCATCGAAGGATATGGTATGGGTTGGTTCCGTAGTTCGTACCGCGGGCACGACGTGAGAGTTGGACATCTTGACCTCTCATGTGCGATAGCTGATGGCTCTCCAGGTGGTCTATCACACAGGCTCTGTTCCTGGGCTCTCTACCCTTGTCTCTTTCCTTCCGAGCAACGAGATCGGCGTGACTATATTTGCAAATGGTGAAAGCAAGGCTGAGCCCGTGGGGCTGATTTCGGAGCACATCCTTGATTCGGCGTTACACCTATCGAGCCCATCGACTCCCGCTAGGTAGGTTTTCTCTTTTCTCTTCCCTTGTCCTGCTAACGGATGGCCCCAGTTCTCGTTCTGGTAACGTTGCGGCGACAGAGCCGAATTCCGACGTGGAGAACTCTGCGTTGTCTTTGGATACCCTTGCTGGGACGTATGCCAATCCTGGTTACGGATCCTTTACGCTGTGTGCACCCTCTAGCGTATCTTCATACTGCGCCAACCTTCGATCCAATTTCACCGCCGTGGACAGTATGCAAGGCAATCCAAGTCCTTCCGGCGATCTGCTCGCAGAATGGCCTCGTATATGGTCTTCGCACGTTCGCATGCGTGCTAGGCGTGGCACCTTGTTTGAGTTCTACCTCACGACCCCATTCCCGAACGGATATGGCAAGGACAGGACACCCTTTGAGAGGTTGAGTATCGGTGCGACGGAAAGGTGGGCTGAATTTGTCGTGGAAGATGGGGAGGTGGTTGGATTTGGGTTGAGTGGACTGGTGGGCGAGTGGACAGAGCGAGCACGCAAGCATGGGACGGTGCGAGATCGTGCAGAGGTGTGGTTTGATAAGGTTTGATGAAATGTGTAGCATATGAAGGGTGTTAGGATGTGATATTGTGCTGTGACCTCCAGACGAGTTTTCATTGCAGAGAGCTCAGGAGGTTCGGCGAGAATACTGATGGAGCGCACCGAAGTTGGCGAAGTCCAGCCTTCGACGTCTCGACTTCCATTTCCTTCGATTATTCTCCTTGCCGGGAGGGTATTCAGTTTGCTAATGCTACGCCTGATCCCGATCAAAAATGCACGGCACAACCACCTCTTGTCGATCCAGTAGCTGCACGTTCAGAGATAAAAGGCTCGTGGGAGGGGCGTGGCCCAACGCACCAGCAACAACTCGATATACCATTCCAGGGTACCGCATGCGTACACGTTCGAGTTACGACAGTCGGGTGATAACAAGGCACTGGGTGGTGGCAATACATAGATCAATGTTTGATTCGTTCCACACGGTCCACGAGGCAGCCTCGAGGCTAGTCGTGTACGACGTTTGGTGTTACACGTCGATTGCCGTGGAACCCGAGTTTCATTCGAAGCGAGTAAGTATGGACGACTTAGAGGTACTCGTAGTTGGAATTGACGTTGACGACGTTGGAGCAAAGGAAAAGTGGAGTACACTGGCGCGGATCAGAGGTCTCTTGGTGGCACTCCTCCCGCGCGGAACCTCGTGTTCCGTTTTGAAACTACATACATACTAGATCCGGAACGAGTCACCGACCAAATCTACGACCGTTGTAAAATGGAAGTCCACAAGGCGACCTCGTGGAGAAGCTTAATAGTACCCCCCGCCGTATCACCGCCAGTCATCATATCAACTTCCACTTTCCGCGCGTCGTGCGCAAAGTTCACTATATTTTTATTTTTTGAACATCTCTTTTATTCTCTCGTGCCCAGATCAGTTCTATCTCCTCTTGCTGGGCATCCGCGTCGACTTATATCTCCTGGCAATGCTTTCAGTGCACACGCAAACGTCATTCTGGCTTACGTCCCTGGCTTACATCTGGTTTCTTGCACTTCTCCTACCTGTTCGTGCACATGGTTACGTCGCGCAAGTAACCATCGACGGGACGGCATACAGCGGAAATGTCCCCAATGCCGAACCAACTCCGTCCATCGTTCGCCAGATAAATAGCATCAACCCCGTAAAGGGCTCTTCAAATCCATACTTGAACTGTGGTCAGGATGCACAGAAAGCCGCCCTCGTTGCCGACGCGAATCCCGGAAGTCACTTGCAATTTCTCTGGTTAGATGGCGACGGCACCCACGTGAGTTTTTGTTTTGTTTTCATATCTTGCTCGGAGAGTAAACGGGTTTCTAACTGTTCGTGCGTAGTGGCCACACAACATTGGTCCCCTCATGACCTACATGGCGTCGTGCGGTGATACTACGTGTGACCAGTATGACCCTACCGATGCAGAGTGGTTCAAGATCGAGGAAACTGGCCTCGAACCCGGCAACACTACCTGGTACCAGCAGAACATCAGTATGTCTGTCCAGTTAATACCTTCGTGTGCCTCTTCGTTGACGCGTTTTTGATAAGTGAACGGTAGCCCGGCCAACGTCACTATCCCATCCACACTGCAAAGCGGGCAATATCTCATTCGCCACGAGATCATCGCACTCCATCTTGCTACCACGATGGGTGGAGCAGAGTTCTACCCGTCTTGCACACAGGTAACGCTACGCACTCTTCGCCTCTCCACCAGAACGCTCCCTCATCCTTTGATGCAGGTCAACGTCGGAGGCTCGCAAGTCGGAATAGCTACTGCCAGCGACGAAGTCAAGTTCCCAGGAGGTTATTCGGACACCGATCCCGGGATTTACGATCCCAACGTGTTCAACACGCCTACACAGTACACTTTTCCGGGCCCGCCCATCTCTTCATTTATTTCGGGCACGAACTCGTCCAGCTCGTCTTCTGGAACTGGATCCGACACGGACGGCGGCGCATCGCCTTCGAGTACACCAAGTACGCCATCTACAACTGCTTCCCCCGGTTCTGCGACATGTATCGTTCGCCAAAATACATTCACCGTACAGAGGAAGCGGAGTATGTTTCGCGGCATGGCTGCATGGATCAGGTCGATTAGTTCCTGAACGCAGACGTCATCACTCGGCAATTATTTATGCATTGATATGATTATGCCGCGCGGCGACAGCACGCAGAGGCGTGTGTGCGTCGTGCGCGGAGATGTAAGACTTTTGAGAAGCGGTGGGGATAGGTGCCTGGAGACTTACTTAAATTTATGTAGGCCGCCGAGATTCAGTGTACACTACATGCCAGGGTGGCGCTCATGCGAATTGCATAGTGTGTATTGTTTATTTCCGCTGGAAAACATCCGTCACGGGATGGTGGAATGGACGTTCATTCGATATCAAAGTCGCGTCAGCGGCGCAACAACCGGAGGTGAGTTAGATCCACGCGACGCGAGCGTAGTGACCGTAGCAAAGTATCGTCCTTCATATACACTCAAGATCTGGAAAATCCTCGAGAACTCGCTACATCATGCAAATTCAGATACTCGCTTGCATGTGACTGCCTATGCGGACACCAAAAGTGTCCTCCGATGCTCATGAAACTTGAAATCAAGGCCAGCTAAAAGTCAAAGGAGGTGATGACTTCTCGTACTGCTATGCGTAGGGAAGAATCGTGCATGTGCTAGGTGGCGCTGCCAAAGGTTATCTACCAAAGTGAATGAAAGGAACCCAGGAAGTGAACGGAGCACCTGAGTTATGAAGATGCTGGACAGCGCGGTGCAATGCTACTGTCGGGAACCCGGTCAGGATTTCGAAGGAGGTACTCGTACACGTCTTTCGCCACTTTTGGTGCGTCATCGTCCCTTATCGCCCACATCGTCCCGATCACACTACCATACCCGGTGAGAAGCATTCCAGCCGCGAGATGAACAGATTCTTCCGACAGCGTCACATCTCCTTGAGCAGTCTGACACGCAGAAAGGAATGCGAGTCCACCTTTGAGGCGCGATAACTGCATAATATCCAAGAGCCTCAAGCGACGATTGTTGGCTAGGCCAAGCTCACTGTCGAGCGGTTTCCGGGGATCCTGGACTCCGTGACATGCAAAATGAACCCAGTCGGTGTTCTTCAACTTCTCCATGACGTCGTCGACAGTGCCATTAGAATTCTGGAGGGTTACAAAAGGGGATTTGTCGGATATTTCTCTGATCGAATTGATTTCGTCCTCCACCGAAAAGAGTTTAACGTGACCGTCCGTCGGTGGCTGAGGGACGCCAAGTAGGCGAAGTTTGGAAGTAGGATCATCCAAGCTATTCTGAGGTGACGATGCGAGCGAACTCAAAGTCGGCAAATAGGAAGATATGATAAAATCAGAAAGTTTTGTACCCGCCTCGGCTGTATCGTAAGGCCCGGCAGCATGTATGGGCAGAAAAGAAAAAGGACCAGTCGGACACCAGAAAATCCGGCCCATTTTACCAGTGCCAGATGGCAGATTCTGAGAATAACGAAATATCAAATCGGAATTGACCAACATCGAGACTTAATATCAACGAACAGACTTACAGAAAAACCAAGTGCCTGAAGAACAGGGTTTACAACATCATTTCAAAGGAGTTTCAGAATGATCTGATACCACTCGTTCAGGGTATATCCTTCAAACCGTTGTGGCTTCGATTTCACTGCCCGGGCACCACGGTTAGTGAAATGTCCACTGGCATCCAGCAACAAATCAATAAACTTTTCCGAGAGGTCTATGTTTTCAGAAGGGATGGGCCCGCGGAGGGCATTGCGGGAGAAAACAAGACAATGCCGCTCAAGCATCACGCGGAGCACTGTTCGCGAGGCTTCCATATCTTTATAGCGAATTTTAGGGAGGGGTACGTGGGTGACATTCTCCAACTCCGCCAT
Source organism: Leccinellum luteum (assembly GCA_038091855.1). NCBI lineage: Eukaryota > Fungi > Basidiomycota > Agaricomycetes > Boletales > Boletaceae > Leccinellum > Leccinellum luteum. The sequence goes on from JBBPPG010000629.1 coordinate 17,671, forward strand.
GACGATCAGTGCATCACATCTTTCTTCGCTGGCTGTGAGGTAAACGACTGGTCCGGAGATCGCCAAGGCAGCAAGTTGCTTGATCGTCTTCGAAAGCAAGAACCGGTCAAAACTTGGCAAGGATCGTATCTGAAGGAGAAGTTTCTCTCGTTGAAGGGCAAGATCATGATGTCTCTGGATGTCTTGCTCCAGCAATCGAGTATCAGCGACTGAAATGTTTGCTGGCTGGAAGAATGTGAATCCCGGGTACTAGCGCGTTCGAGCCCCTGCGAGATTTGTTGGAACTGATGAGCAAGGGCAGGATGGTCGCGAGCCAGGTCATCAACTGGTGTGCAAAGCTGTAGGAACTGAGTCCAGGCAATAGAATGCCCTTGCTCGAGCCATTCGACAGCCAGTTCAGGATGACCAGCTTCAAGAGAGGCGGCAACTGAGTCACGTGTGACATCGGTTGCTTCAGCGAGTATACGATGACGCTGGGTAACTGGGAGCCCGAGCCATGCCGGCTGTGGAAGAAGATCGAGAGCAGAAGCATATGCATCCAGGAGAGCCGCAGTATTCCGTTGAAGTTGCGCACAGGAAATCCAGGCGCGAGCGGCATCAAAGCGGGTGGAAGTACGATCGATAGAAGCTCGACTGGCAATTGAAAAATGCAAGGCAGCAGCAGACAGATCAGATGAATTATGAGATTGCTTGAAACGGATATTAAACGAATTCCCAAGGGTGATCAATAAAGCTGGCTTGTCTGGATGGCCGTCAGGTGTCAGACAGACAGCTTCCTCTTTCATCAAGATGGACCTATTTAGATCCGCGAGACCTCCGATACGCTCGAAGCGACTCAGTAATGAGTTCCCGAGGTTGCTCAACTGACCTGGCTTAGCTGGATGGCCGTCGCGTGTCAGACAGACAGCCTCCACTCTCGTCGAAATGGACCTATTTAGATCCGCAAGATCCCCGAGACCCTCAAAGCGGCTCAGTAATGAGTTCCCGAGGTTGTCCAACAGAGTTGGCTTGAATGGATGGCTGTCGGGTGACAGAGAGACTGCCTCCTCAAACATTGAAATAGACCTGTTTAGCTCCGCGAGGTCCCCGAGACGCTCAAAGCGACGAGATAATGGGATCCCGAGGTTGTTCAACCGGCTTGGCTTGTCTAAATGGTCGTTGGGCGTCAAACGGACAGCTTC
>JBBPPG010000630.1:0-18820 GCA_038091855.1 Leccinellum luteum
GGGGGGGGGGTCGCCTTGCCAACGGAGCAGCTTGGGTAAGTCGTCTGAAGCAAGGAAACGGCCCGGGACACGTCATCAGGAACATGTTGTTCGAGACACACGGCCTCACCCCTGACGAACTTGAGCTACTTGAACGACGAGACCAGAGGTTGTTAGTTAATAAACCTAGACTTGACAAGCTCCATGACTTACAGTCCTTAAAAATTGATTTTTGAGCCGATGGGGTGCTGAGATAGATGATGAAGAGCAGAGCGCAAACATGTGCGTGGGTATCAATGCGGTACAGGTTTCTTTCCGCTCCTCAGTGCCGATCGAACAGACGCTTGAAGTAGAAGAACCGGAACGGTGAGCAAGTCGACAAGATATTTGAATTGACGACATTAACGAGACATAGTTAGTCACTGGCAGGTAGGAAATCGCCCCAGGGCCCGGAGCAATGTCTATCAGAGGTGATAAAACCGAGAATATTGCAAGTTGAATATTGATGGATACCCAGAACCGAGCGACTACACTGGCAGACCTCCCCGCATCGTCATGGTTGACCAAAGCGATGCAAAGCTAATCAAAATCGATCATCCAGAATTAGTGTATTCGATCGCGTTTCTCGCTGACGGGAAGGACGTCTTGAGCGGAGACGGGAAAGGGAAGATTCGACGATGGCGAACGAAGGATGGCATGGAGGTAGGGAAACCAATGGATGCTGGGAGCACCGTATGGGATCTTGTCGTGTCACGAGACGGCAAGTGGATCATGGCTGGGACGAAGAAGGGTCAAGTTGTGGTATGGAATTCGACGACCTTCGAAAAGGCGAACAACTTCAAAGCACACGACAAGGAGGTGAATACCTTGGACATCTCAGTCGATGGTACGACAATCGCGACAGGATCGCTTGACAAGACGGTCAGTGTCTGGTCGTTTATCACGGGTGAGCGTCTGCTCGGGCCTTTGGAACACGACGACAGCGTGGTCACGGTCAGGTTCTCTCCGAACGGCAAATTCATCGCAACTGCCACATATGAGCGCGAGTCTGTTCGGATCTACGACAGTCTCGATGGCGTCCTCCTCGCAGACTTTCCAATCCAAGTCAATCCGCATCACAACGGATCCCTCGCCTGGACAGGCGATGGAAAGCAACTATTTTCCTTCTCTCTTGAGGGTAATATCCGCTGTGTTGACGTGTCTTCCAGGACAATGCTCTCGCAATGGTCTATTCACAGCGATGACAATCCATACTGTATCACACTTGCATGCAGCGACGCATGCATATCAGTCTCTGTCGACTCATCGGTCTCGTTCAGGGACATTACAACACATCAACAAGTTGGATCTGTCATTGACTACTCCCACCCTGTCTGGTCCATGGCTATCTCGGCAAATCATGATATTGTGGCTACGGGCGAAAATATGATCACGCTCCGCAATCTCCGTGGTGTCTTGCCACCATCATACCTCGAGCATGTGAGTATATGCGTTTTGAACGTTGTCATCTGAGTGCATTTTCCTGACATCCAACATACACCAGAAAGAACTTGTCGAATCCCAGTCAGACAGCAATGTTGACTTACTGGAGGTACAAGTTCGTTCTTGTCCCTGTTTAAAGTTTGTCATCATGAGGTACAGGTCGAGCTCCCACCCACAACACTCGCGGATGATGATCAGTTCAACTATGACGAGGTTCGCGGTCAAATCATTCTGACTTTTCTGCCATGGTGGTGACACTGCGAAAGGCTCCCTCGTCGACATCATCTGTTCATGAAGACCACATGCCACCGCCTGTCTCATCCCACCCCACATCCCAGCATCCAGTCCACCTTATGATCTCTACCCCAGAGATACGTTCGGAAACCGCAGAGATATACTCAGAGAAGCAACACGATAGTACACTACCGTCTCGGTTCTTTCGGATATTAGGAAGGTGGAAGAAGAGTATCAGAGAATCTGTAGTCCCTAAACCTGGTCACCTTGCGAACAATCGATCTGGGTCAGCTGAGAACGTAGGTGCCTCGAACAGTGTATTTTCGACAATGGCGGAAGGTCGCCGTCGAGCAGTGAGTGCACCTTGAAAGGCGAGTGAACCTGTTCCTAAACTACATATCATTTTAGCGAACGGTCAGAAGGGTTGGGGAAAAGGTAGGTGTTTAAAGTTGTCTTTTGGGCCCGCAGGTTTATCTTTCCTTGTAGAAAAAGAAGGAGAAGAAGTCGACAATGAAACCCCGTACGGATGGAGACTGCGACCGTGGCACTCACCCTGGAGGGCGTCCTCCGAATCCAGGGCCATCGAGCGACCTAGCTCTTCCGTCAGATGTGGACGGTAACCACGGTGGTAGTACTAGCACTGAACGTCCTCCGGATCCGAAGCCAGCGAGCAAGGTAGGTCATCCGTCGGCGTCGATCATATCGTAGGAACTCACGTCGTATAATGCAAAACAGGCGAAAAATCTAGCTCAACCCTTGACTCGGAGGATTCGTTGGAGCGTGCGTGCACTTTCCTTGAGCACGTGTTGCGAAACTTACAACAAACTTTAGGAAGAATCAGGGAACGCCAAGCTTTCCATCATGTTTCCCAAGTGGTTGTGTTGCTGCTCGTTGGAGACGAACTTTGAGGAATGATACTCTGGTACTATGCGACGTCTTTACTTGGTTATATTGCGATCGTGTTTTTGCCGTAGCGAGGCTTATGTAACGCTCCTTCACGACCATCCAAGGAGAAGCAAAATGAAAAAGCTGGTGATAGCGCACAGCCGCTGCTCAAAAGTCTATTCGCCCGTGCTGTTGTTCATTCAGGTCTTCGTTCATCAGCGAGCCGGGTCTGCTTGGGGAGTCCTCGCTGTGCGCGATGATCTTCGGGGGTGGTGGCAGTGACCGTTGACGCACCCTGGAAAATGCGCCGTGGGTCAGATGCCCGGTCTCTCTCTTCCGCCTCATCGCATTTGTATCATGTCGGTCCTCGTCCTTGTCATTATGATGGAACGCTCTAGGCAGTGCATGCGTCTGCTTGTCATGGTCAACTTGACGATCAAGCTCAGAGTCTTTTCTCCGTCATGAGGGGCAGAGACACGAGCGCGAGGTGGCGAAGAGATATGCCATGCATGTCCATTTCCGTTTCCTTTGCTGCTCACACCTTTTTTTCTCATTTCGCAACCTCAAGCACGCAGGCACCCCGCAAAGTCCGACGTCCAATCTACGTAGATGGACCTTCAAGCTTCGTGCTTCAAGGGCACTAGACAACATCGATCGACCGATTTCTGCCCCAAGATGCTGTCGTCAAACTCGCTGAAGGACCGATCCGAATACGGCAACCAACCACAACCACGACCAAATCAGTATGGCATCGGCTTGCGCTGCCTTGCGTCCCCGCCCTCCGCCTCCTCCGCCTAATCTGGGCAGAATACTGCGGACAAGTTGACAACTTTGACAAGTACAGGTTCGAGGCACAAGGAACGACTCAGAACGGCCTTTAGGACGACAGATTATCAAGGATGCCTTGATATCGTGATCGAGGAACCATTCGACTTGTAAGGCGGATGACGCGAACGCGACGCGACACCGTTTGTTCCGTCTGTTTAACGGGGGGTTCTCGTGCTCACCCCATGACCCATACCTCAATAAACGGAATGGATGTCGATGGGGGCGACATGAGTGGACGAATCTGACCGACCTGTGCGCCCATATTAGATGGTTTAGACCGGTCAGACTTCCCTTCTCTTCCGTCGGCGGGATAAAAGAGTTTCTGTTCAGCCTTGAGGCTCGATGCTTGGCAGGCACCAGGAAACGGAGACCCTGCGGATCGACATGAAATAGCAAGGTGAAAGAACGATCAACTTCTGGATAATCAACTTCGGAGAGGATCTTTGCGATAGATGACGACGATCGATTATCGGTGGTCGGTTTGGATTTGCCTTCTTTACCCATGGATGGCGACGATCTCAAGTTCCAAAAACCTCCTTGGCAAGGGTGGATAGCATAATTTAGGTAATCGTACTATACGAGGACAGGATGGCAGCGTAACTACGTAGCGGTCCGTTCAATACTAGTAAATCATGTCAGAGAGATTAAGCAGGGGTCAATCGTCTGATGATTGACCAAACTGGAACCAGATGTAACAAAAAAAGGAAAGAATAAAGGTGAGGTGAAAGAAAAAGAATCAAGGAACTGCGTCCGTCATTTTGCAATGCTCGTCATACCATTTTCGCCGAATTCACACCCCGGCCCTCCACCCAATGCGTCGGCATCAGTACACTCGGGACATCGTATTCAGAGAACGGATCGTCTTCCTTGGCATCCTTGTCCCCACCATACGACCCATACGCCGAATGCATGTACTCTGGTGGCTTGCCATCGGTGGGTGGTGGGCCTGGTGGAGGCAAATAGACGGACAAGTAGACGGTTCCGTTGTCATACGCCGGGTTGTACTGCGTTGAGTAGCCATCCCTGCGTGCTTGGTTGGAAGGCAGGCGGGACGCGTTGACAGGGCTGGTGGAATCAAGCGCTTGCCGGTAGTACGCGAATGCGATAGACGTGAACACTGTTGTACGTTCTTGGATAAAATCAGACTAGAGCGACGATAAGAAAAAACGAGAACGACGGCGCATAGACAGACGATCCACATACCTTGAACACAAAGTGCATGACAATCCCTCATGAGCGAGACTCCGATAACGTTCAATGCGCTCAACGTGCACAAGAACGCATATGATTTGACCAAGGTAAATCGTTGCTGGGGACAGCCACGATGAGTCAATCAGCAGAGCTCCCGAGATAAGGAAATCCCCTACCATTCCCGCAGCCACCTTAGAAGAGTAGGAACGACTGTCTTCCTACTTACACAAGGGTCTGCCTACGGGAGACTACCGCAGCCATGACGCCAAACAACTAGATGGCTAGCGTAACCGCATGCAGCGTCCCTTGTGCTATTGCCAATGGAGCGAGCTTGGGCAATAACTTGTCCGAAACCGAACACGTCGGTCATCAGGAGCGTGTGGGCGGTGCTTTAGACATCACTGGGCACGAGGCCTTACCACTTGTTGACGAGTTTGAGTTGCTTGAACGACGAAACCTGGAGATTATTTGGTCAACAGCCGGACTAAATAGGTGGATGGTTACTACTATGATGGACGTTTTGCATGCGGGGCAAGCAGATGTTCTTTGAGCGTCTCAATCGACTAAGTACCAGCATGTCCTTGCGAACAAAGTCGTTCCCTTGGTTCCAGCCAAAAACCTCCCCTCCGTTCATCCCTTGGTTCCAATCCAAGACGTACCCACCATCTTCCCTTCCCCATACACAGCAACCCACTTTGATTATCGATGCATTCCATGAATTCGTTCAAAATGACATACCTGCGCGCCTTATTGATACCTCCAATCTCACGTTTGTCGAGCGCGACACCGTCTTTGACATTTTCTTGTCAGAGATCTCCCAGATTACTGTTCAAGACGTCATGAACCGGATGGGTAGCGTCATGGCTGACACGCATCCAGAGGCAGGCATCTATGTGACCGGTGAACGACGCAAGGCGGCTCTCCGTGAGACCATCCATGATGTTGTGCGATATGCCATCTTTTCCTATCGCTGGACGGATAGCGAGCCTACCTATCAAGACGTCTCTGCCTTGGCCTCCTCTGGGAGACTTACTCTTGGCAAGTAGCGCAACCACAAGACGGCCGGCCTTTCCAAGCTCGTGCAGCTCTGTGACACGGCATGATCGCTGAGATACAAACTGGTCTGGTCCAACACGTGTTGTATCGACAAGACCAACACTGCCGAATTCAGCGAGGCAAGCCGCGCCATGTTCAAGTGGTATGCTCATGCACATCTGTGCATTGTCCACCTCGGTATCTCGTTATCCCTGGAGGATTTCGAGTTCGACCCATGGTTCAGACGAGGCTGGACATTGCAAGAGCTCTTGGCGCCTAGACGAATCAAGTTTTATGACCGGACATGGATTCCGTTAACAACCCTTAACAACGACAAAAGCGACAGGGATCTCATGTCCGTCTTGTCGCGCGTCACCGAGATTCCTTGGGACGTCGTTGTAGCTGACAACTGTCAGGGGGTGAAGGGTCGTGGCATCTGGGAAATCATGTCCTGGGCCTCGCCGCGGAAAAACACGCGCATCGAAGACGTTGCTTACTGTCTCTTAGGCCTCTTTGACATCGGCATCCCCATTTTGTATGGCGAAGGCGAAAAAGCCTTTCCGCGACTTCTCGAGGCGATTGTGGTGAAGCGCCCCTCATGGGACGTCTTTGTGTGGGCAGGACAGCCGTCCAAGGCTCACCCGACATTACCCCACTCGCCGGCGTGTTATCCGAAGTGGGATAGTGAGATGTCAGGTGGAGAAGTGGGGATGAAGAAGTTTTCTTTGACAAAACCGCACGGTTTGAGCTTGACGTCGGTGCCACTCATTCCGATGGAGTTTTGCGGCAGAGGCGAAAGAGAGAAATGGGTCCTATACGGCAACGCTAAGACCGCGGGTAGCTGGCGAGAAGGCGTTGGGCAAGTTCAGCAAGGCCTACGTCGACTGTGGTGAGAGTCGACTCGAGCAGATTCGTACTGCCACAGATCTTCATGTGTGTATCATCAACTACAAGCCAATCATACGAGACCATCTGGATAGCGGGGAACTGCAAGTCGGGAGGACGTATGTCTGCTTCCTCCTGCACATGAAGCGCCAGAGCGCAGATGGATTAACGTGGCTCAAGTTTGCGACGGATAACGTCTTATGGATTGTCTGTGTACATTGGATGTCAGGACAGTGGTCACAGATAACGACCTCACTTCAAAATGCATATACAGTACAACTGCTCATAATGCATACCCCCATGATGCATAATTCTCATAATGCATGAGAGTTGAGGTCAGCCCGCATTGGGCGGCAGGGGCCCATGCATATTGCATATGCATGACATTTTCGGTGGAATTTGGGTGAAATATGCATTATCAGGGGGTATCCAAGTATGGTAACCACGCCAGTACCGTTGATTCGGTGTGAAAATTGCAACACCTCCGTCTTCTCCCCACTTCTTTTTCTCATCTGATCACTTCTTTTTCTCATGCCTGCCGAACGACAGCCAGTAAACAAGCGTAAGCCTCGTATTAGTCATGCTTACAAGGCTCAGATGTCTGGCCCGCTGGGCAATTCTGAGAGCTCTGCAAAGAGTCTCGAGGGAGGTCAACAGCGGTCAAATCTCACTATTCGTGACTGGACAGCAACAGTGTTTGCATACATTGATGCTCATCCAGATGTGTCCCAGGATGCTGTTGTTGAGCATTTCAAGAACCAGCCTAAGGGTGCACTCATATTTACCCAGTCAACCTTGTCACGGAAGCTTCGAGATCGCGCGAAAGTTGAAGCACGCGCTCTTGAGTTTCCAAATGCGCTCTCTTCGAAGCGGCCCCGCATTGTCACACGCCCTGATGTTGATCGGGCTTTGTACCTATGGGTTAAGCATATGGAGGAGAAGAAGGAAGCTGTCAATGGCCCAATGCTGGTTGCCAAACGTGCCAAATTTGAAGAGCAGTTTAATGTCCCTGACGAGGAGCAATTAAAAGGTGACCGGTGGCTCGACAGCTTCAAGAAAGCATATGGGATTCGGGAGTTTCGTCGTCATGGGGAGGCTGCCTCAGTTGACACTGCTGCAGTGGAAGCAGAGCAAATCCGCCTCAAGGCCATCTTGGCCAAATATGCTCCAAGGGATCGTTTCAATTTTGATGAGACAAGCTTATTTGCATTGTAAGCCTTTCCAAATGGTGAATATTTCCAACAGCGGATGACATGATTCAACAGTGCACCACCCGATCGAGGACTTGCCACTGAACAGATGAGTGGCAAAAAAAGAGACAAGTTTCGAATCACAATGGGACTTGCATGCAATGCCAACGGAAGTGAAAAGTTACCAATTCTTTTCATCGGAAGGTTTGCCACACCTCGACCTTTCAAGAATGCCTCGCCCGCATCCCTCGGGCTTTATTACCGTAGCAACAAAACTGCTTGGATGACCGCAGTCATCTTTGAAGAGTAAGAGCTAATGCTATCTTGAAATTCGACTTGCATAATATTCTCTGTGACAGGTGGATCAGGAAGCTCGATATCCAAATGCATCAGCAAAACCGACAGATTTGTCTCCTCGTCGACAACTTCTCAGGGCATTCCATTGACTACCAGCCTCGAAACATCCACATTGAATTCTTTGCCCCCAACATGACTTCGTTTGTCCAACCTTGCGATGCCGGGATCATTCGTACAACCAAGGCACTATACCGAACTGAATTTTGCTTGCGGGCAATAGAAATGGATGATGCCGGTGCCCGCAACATCTATAAAATGGATCTTCGGGAAGCTATGCTGATGATGGTTGAAGCCTGGAACAAAGTAAAGGCTTCAACGATCATGAACTGTTGGAATCACACAAAAATCCAACCCGACACCGAAACAATTCCTGCACCGACTTCAACCAGCAACACAGCTATCCAAACCGTGCCACCTACTCTAGTGACCACAGATCCAATGCAAATTCCAGATGCATGGATTTGTGTTCGGGAATTTGCCATGTCAGATACAATGCGTCTACCGGATGCCGAGAAACACTTGCAAGAGACACTCGGCGAGTCATACAGTGCCCAGTATTGGGATGCGGTACTGAAAATTATCATGGATGCTGAACACGACGTCGAGAAAGCATTGTCAGGTCTCGATCAACATACCATTGCCATTTTTGGCTGCCCCATCCGCCAGCTCACAACCTTATCGCACCCTCTGCGCCACCCGACTCAAGCGGCAGCACGTTTGTGCCTCCCACAGCTTGCTGAAGCTGAAAATAACCTGTCTACATCTGTTGGGAATCTCAAAGAACGCAAACGAATCATCGGAAAGCCACTCACTCTCGAAGAGATCTTGAATCCAGTTGAGGAAGATGAAATTGGTGACTCGGCTTTCAGGTTTGCTGGTGGGGATGCCGAGATTGTTGCCCAGGTGAATCACGAACTTGCAGTCGAGCGAGGGGAAGTGGTGGTGGAAGATGACGAGGAAGAGGAAGCGGCCGACGATGAAGAACCAGAGATGAAGTTGGGTGAAATGATCCAATTGTGTGAGCGGATGGAACGGGTTTCGATCGAATATGGGACATCCGACACATCTCTTGACCTTTCTCGACGTCTGCGGAAGTTCCGGATTGAATTGAGGCGGATGGAAACAGCGACATTGGTGCAGACAACAATGGATCGGTTCGTGGTGGCGAAGGGAGACTCGGACAAGGCGATGTCACAGTAGTCACACATGTCACACCACTCCACCTTGCATAGCGCTAATAATGCATGGTGTAGAGCACCGCCCGACGCTATGCATTATGAGCGGTTGTACTGTACTCACATCCTGGATCATTACCCATTACCTTCAACGGATGGGCGACGATCTCAAGTTCCATAAAATCTCCCCATCGCATCAATGGTGGATAGAATAATTTAGTTGATCATACTGTACAAAGACAGGATGGCATGCGTAACTACGGTCCGTTCAAGACTGGCAAATCGTGTCAAAGAGAGATTAGGCAGGGATCAATCGTCCGACGGTCGACTAAACTGCAGAGCAATAGGAACCGGATGTAAAAAAAAGGAAAGATTAGAGGTGAGGTGAAAAGAAAAAGAAAAAGAAAAAAGAAACCGCGTCCGTCATTTTACAATGCTCGTCATACCATTTTCGCCGAAGTCACATCCCGGTCCTCCACCCAATGCGTCGGCATCGGTACGCTTGGGACGTCGTATTCAGAGAATGGTTCGTCATCCTTAGCATCCTTGTCCCCACCGTACGACGACCCATACGCCGTATGCATGTACTCTGGTGGCTTGCCATCGGTGGGTGGTGGGCCTGGCGGAGGCAAATAGACGGGCAAGTAGGCGCTTCCGTTGTCATACGCCGGGTTGTATTGCGTTGGGTAGCCATCCCTGCGTGTTTGGTTGGAAGGCAGGCGGGATGTGTTGGCGGGGCTGGTTGGATCAAGCGCTTGTCGGTAGTACGCGAATGCGATGGACGTGAATAACAATCCGAGTACTGAGCCCGTCCAAAGATAATCAGATCCAAGCGCATACAAAGACGGAAAGCGACACTCACGAGACAAGATAATAAAGGCGACAATCTCCGCCCACGAATCGTGGTTCCATGCGCCATTGCACCCTAGCACCTGTTACAACTCCCGCAGGATAGGACAGTGATCAATAACTCACATTGGGGAGCATCGGCTGCATTTATGTTGGAATCCGGATTCAATCCCCAAATACCAAATACCTGGAGGAAACGGTTAGAAAGATAGCGAGAACAGCAACTTCTGACGCGAACCGAAGCGACAGTTCCGTCCACTGCGACAGTTGTACATTCTTCGATCAAATCAGACTAGAGAGACGATAAGCAATGACGACGACGACGACGCATAGCCAGACGATCCACAAACCTTGAACACAAAGTGCGTGATGACCCTCATGAGCGAGATCCCGATAACGATCAATGCGCTCAACGCGCACAAGAATGCATATAATTTGACCAAGGTAAATCGTTGCTAGGAACAGCCACGACGACTCAATCAGCACGAAGCCCCCGAGATAAGCCGCTGCGAAATCCCCTACCGTTCCCGCAGCCACGAGACCAAACAACTGGATAGCTAGCGTGACCGCATACAACGTTCCTTGTGCAATCGCCAACGGAGCGAGCTTGGGCAAGTCGTCTAAAGAAAGAAAACGGACACGTCGTCAGGAGCGTGTGGGCGGTGCTTTAGACGCGAGGCCTTACCACTGTCGACGAGCTTGAGTTGCTTGAACGACGAGACCTGGAGATCATTTAGTCAACAACCGGACGTGATGTCGAGTTCAGCGTTTGGTGCTTACAGTCCTGTAAAATAATGATTTTCAGTACGGATCCTATCGATCGGGCTGTGATCACAAAAGCGCTCACCATGCCAGAGCCCAGATGGCCGTGATTAGAGACACTGTATAGACGATGAGTATACATGTGCATCAGGGTAGGTGAAATGCTACGCACTTGCGAGGACGACAGGTCTTAGACTTCTCCCATAAATCCTCGTCACATAACGGTACGCAGGGGGTGCTTCTACGTAGGACAAATCATCTATCGGACATACATAATCAGTGGGTCGACCTATGACTCACCAGTCGGAGGAGCCCTTCTTGCACCCATCGTAGTTATTGTGAAAGAAATAAAATCGTGAACCTGGGAATGTTGGTGGAGTGAATCAAGAGGGAACCGCAGCTTGTTGGCAGGCAGTACACGCACAGGAAATTTCAGACGTCATTGTTCCCACGCTATCTAATAACCCTAACCCAACACTAAATACGTAATCAAAAAAATATGTTATTCTATAGTTGTCAGTAAGTACTTCCAGAGAGATTTCGTGGTTCAAATCGTTCAGCAACAAGCATCAAAGTAGAGTGGAGCATAGAGTGTCCGTTCAACGTCCCCTTTACGTGGCAAAAATCCCAATGACTTTGAAAGACGGAACTGTCTGTCCTTCCTCACCCATCAAAATACACTCCACGTAGTGATTTCCCCGCGAAACAAAGTGATCGATCATCTCGAGCCTGCAAGGGTCTTTGAGCACATAACCGATGAAATAAAGGAAGGCGCGTACGTGGGCACAGAGTCAATAACGTTTGCCGCGTTCTCGATGACCACAGCCCCTCTAACGTTGTCGTCCACCCAACACTCAAGCTGAGCGCCCTCTCCAATATCCCGAATCGGCTCTTTCAGGTAATACATCCCCACATCCCCAGCGCCGACCTTGATCGGCACCCGCAACCGGCTGTGAGGCATCGAAGCATGCCAGTAATACTCGGCCGTCAGCAACGGCGACGTTCCTTGATCAGGATGGGCAGCGTGGAACCCAGAGCCGTAAAACAACGACGGCGGGAGAGGGTTCACGAGATTGTTCGCTGAGGCACAGAAAGGCACCGGTTCCTCGAACGGTCGCGAGGCCCGCGGTCGAGTGTTGATCCGCACGGGCGGAATGCGGAGATCCGGGTAGAGGGGAAGAGCATCGGGGTGTGGATCGGCAGCAGGGATTTGCAGAGCTGGTTTCTTGCCGGGCTCGGCACCATCGTCTGCAGGCTCGGGGGGCGCCCCGCCTTTCCGGGCACCAACGCCGCCAAAGAGATGAATATCCCCGCCGTGGGCTGGGCCCGGAGGAGCCACAGCCAGAGGAATCGTTTCGTAGGAAAGGCCACCTGCCGTCGCCCACGCAGCACAAACTTGAGATTGGAAGTAGGAAGTCAAGACGTCCGCGAGGAGAACGTGGCCTTCCATACTAGCAAGGACGGCATCGGCGTAGTAGGGCTTGACAAGGTCGGGGTCGATCATGTATGTAGGGTATAGAATCGGTTTTACGCTGTGGAAACCTGAACTACGGTCTTGCAATAAGAGGAAAGCGAACCGCACCTGACATGAGGAACGTCGTAGAATTGAGCGACGACGGTATGCCAATGATCAGGTCCAGCGAAACCGTGTATATCGTGGATTTGGGGGCTAAAGTGCCCGAGGATGATGACAGCAGGTTGGTCAGGTCGATCAAGCAAAGTCCGAACGAGAAGCTCAAAGTTCTCCATACCCCTCTGATCACTAGACGGGTCAATGAGTCCAACGAATGAACAGGCGAACGTCAACGCAGATCGCTTACGCTGGATCATCGACGTCGAATTCCAGTATCACGAGGTCGGTGTTCTCGGGCACATGGTGTGCGCTACAGAAACCGAAGTACCCCGAATCCGTGCGACGCATGGCCCCATTCGTGAGCTCGGAAGCGGGGTGGGGAAATACGCTCAACCACCATTCAAAGAAAAGGGAGGGATAGCACAGGGGTGATAATGGATCGTCGCCAGCACCATGACATGTTGACACTAGCAGGAAACGTGAGGTACGTCCCAAAAAAAAACAAGAAAAAAGTACTGCTGCTTACCCGAACCACCTAACACGCTCATCGTAATTGGCTGGCCTAGCAGCGCCTTGTGGATCATCCGGTGCACCCGTCCACCGCTTCCAAGGTGTAAGCGACTTTGGGCAAGCGGCACGGCACCATATTTTTCCGCCAAGCCGTCTCCAGGTCCGAACACTGGACAAAAAGCGAATGGAGTCGACGCTTCTCCTTCCGAGCTGTTGGTCGTGAAAAAGTTTGCTGAGCGCAAATAGTTGATCGGTACCAGTCCAATAGTGCTGAGGGGAGGTGGACGTCGGTGAAACGAGAGGACTTGTCGAGAAATCCAGACAAGTGACACAAATGCGACCAGGATTGCCCAAATTCGATTGGGAACGCCAAGTGTACGGCGATGCCATCTCGAACGCGCCGAGTCGATGCCCATTCCTGTGAGAGAGTGCCGGGAAGGAATGGATATGCGTGCTAGCCCTTTGCTCAGGCCTGAGCGTCGTTGCATCAATTACAGAAAATGGTGACCCACGTCGTTCAGAGTTGCGGAGTTTGTTGCAACTACTTACTGTGCTGATTGTGGACCTAGTGCGACCAAATCAACACAACAATCGCAGAACTTTTTTCACATCTTTCATCACGACAGAAGTCAAAAAAAAAAAAGGGCAAGAACGACACGATTTTTATTGGCAAAGGAAACAAAATGGACTCTGTGGGATTTGAACCCACGACCTCATGCAATCATCGATGCGAAGCATGCGCGCTACCAACTGTGCCAAAAGCCCCTTGCTTGCATCGTCTCAGAAAAACCACCTTGATTTTCTCGAGCTTCACGAGTATAGTCAGTCTAACCAAACGAAACCAAGACAAGAAAGGTAGGATCTAAGCAAATCTTCCGCCAACCATAGATAGACATTCACAAGTCATCCATTGACCTCTTGTGTTTCACCGTCACTGCCTCCACGCTCTGCGACCGATTCGACTTCGCCTCCCATATAGGATCCATATCGGGAGCGCCAATGTCACCTGCGCCATCCCAGCCCCAGCACCACACTTCATGATCGCAGCATAGTCAGTCCCGCTGGGCAGCGTACCGACACGCAGCCACTCACCATGCGAAGGTCCGGGCACAAATTCTATGTCTTCGTTTTCCTCCGGCGTGAAAAGTCTGTCGTGGGGGCCAAACCATGAGCGATCTTGAGGGTCCGTACGCGGGTTGTCAGGAAGACCCCCGAGGCGGACGTATCCTCGTATAGCGGTCAAGTTGCGTCTTTGGGGATGGATGATATCAAAGACTTTCTGTACCATGCAGAACTCGATGAATGATTTCGACCACGCCGCTCAAGCTTGACGAAACCCACCTTGTCGTATGCCAGTTTCACTCTGGGCACCATCATTATTCGACCATAACCGGCCTCCCAGTAGTCATTACAGATGAGGCTGCACTCGGACGCCGAGCACTCTTCTTCAACCAGCTTTGCCATACGGAAGCGGACATAAGGAGGTTTATAGAACGGAGCGGGATCGAGTACTGCCACGCCATTCCAACATGCCTGTACTTGGATGGGAAGATGCATTTGAAAACGCTCAGAGGATTGAGGGTCATGAAGAATGGAATCAAACGGTGCATTTTCCAGCACTGTGCCGTTGATATCACGAGACACCCAATTGTCGTAGAAGACCGGTGACCCCTATGCCATCATCACCGTCAGCCAAATCAAAACAACGAACGAACAAACGAAAAAAAACGTACAAGTTCATCATGGTACATGTAATCCGCCGCACAAGTAATACCTGCATTATGCTTCCTGCTCTGCCAGATAAGTTCAAGAATATCGTCCACGCAGGGGAGGATGTCGTTCATGAAGATGATGGTATCAAAATATTCGTTGTGGGAGTCTCTAAGCTCGTATAGTGGGTTGAATGCCTGATTGCGGACTTCGGCAAGGTATTCGATACGGTGGTTGAACGCTCCCCTCGTTCTCGTTGACGTCCGAATCGTCACCCTCAATCCGACGCTCTTCGTCAGCGCGTCGAATATGCGGAGCAACGCCTTGGTCTGGTCCGACGACCCGTTTTCATATATGGAGACATACACATTATGGTATCCTAGTATGGCCGAGATGCGAAAAAGTGTCGCGAATAGGTCTGGGATGACGTCGAACGAATTGTATAGGTTGATAGCGAAAAAGTACTTGTGTTCTTTTGTGGGGGTAAGGTGGACGTGTTGAGAGTCACCGAAATCATTAAAGTCGAACGAGGACAGCCAGGGCGACTGCGACGCGGGGCTGAACCCTACGAGGGATTTGTAGCGTTCTCGAACCTGCTGGATGTACAAGGGCTGCGAGTGACGTGTGCATTCGGCAGTGTGGTGAGGTGAAAGCGTAGACAGAAGCTCGAGGACTCGGTGACGTTGGTCGATGGTTGGCAGCGTGAATTGTTGTCGTGCGGACAGTCGCGAGACGTATATAGGCTTGTCTCTCCAGGACGGAGCAAGCTAGTTGAATATTAGTGAGAATAGACACGTAGCATCAAATTAAAAACTTACGCTGAAGGGCAGTGAGCGTCCGAGAAGGAGCCCGAACAGTAACCCCACTAGCAATGCCAGGGGTGTCGGTACTCGTTTTAGCCAGAATATCTTGACATTCATCGAGTCGTCACAACTCCCTTGCCGTTGTCAGCGCCAGAGGACAAGCAACGAATAACCAACATGTCTCTATTCGGTAATCAGCGGGGTTGAGGTAAGGTCACATTTGAAAAATAACAATCATTATAGCGTGACTTCGGACTGGGCGAGCGAAGAAAAAAAAACCCCATAAGAAAATGACAACCAGTATAAGAGATTTTGTTTCAAAAAAATGTCACTAGTGTTGATACGGACACTGTCACAGGCAACTGTCATTCAATTTGTATCATATCCTGAAACGAATCGAACCGCAAATAATTCAGATGCATTGTCTAAAGTAGAGTGCATGTAGTAGGTGAGGCATAATCGCTCTGCAAGGTATGTACTACATTTGTGAACCAAAAGAGCAGCTTTGCAAAGGTATTATATGCTTAAAGACAAGCGGCAAGTGCGAGAGCGGCAAGGGCACCAGTAAACACACTGATACTGCCAGCCATGGGTGCTCCATTAGTGTGTGAGGGCGTTGGACTGGTGGTGCTACTAGTACTGGTGGAAGTGCTAGTGGAAGTGGGTTGCACTGAGCTCGTCGTCAAGTTAACGCCCTGTGAGAAATGTTATACAAGAGAAGTGTTGGATGTGCAATATACTAGCTCACAGCATCAAGGCAGAGCTCTTTGGCGAGTGCTTCTGCAGTTTGAAGGTCACTACTGGAGCAGGACGACAATAAGCAAGCATAAACCGAGTCAACATATGATATGTCTTCGCATAAGCAAGTGGTGTTAGTTGAAGAACAACCTTGCGCGCTCGTACTGGATAAGCATGTCGAAGCACAAGCTGAAAAGAAGGTCATGAGCGACTGCTCGGGATGAGTACTGTAGTTTGGAAACTAACTCGGAATACTCTGGCGTGCAACGAGAGTAGCGAGGGCAGCAGTGATGATGGCGAGCAAGGGAATGAAGGGAGCTGCAAAGCGCATTGTGATAATCCAAGGTTGTCTCGAGACCATCTAAAATTTTGATGTCTGCCATTTTGTTTCAGGAAGCTGTTTCTTTTTCCCTAACATCGCTGGTAACCCTGTCAATTAATGTTGCTCAGCTGCTCAAACATCTGACATATCAGACGTTGAAATTCCTGTAATAAGGCCCTCCGTTCTGGACCCCAGAAGCATAACAGCAAGCTGAAAGGTTAACCCGCAAGTGTCGAGACTAAGGAAACAGTCGAAGTTGCGCTAGAAATTTAAACACCATAAAACTCCATTGTATGTAATTGTAATGGGGTAATTTCGGCGAGTGCCGATAATGATCTCAATTATTAAAGCCCATTAAAATGAACAGGTATGATAATTAATATTAATGACATTATTTTAGCATGCAATGCATTGCCATGCCCATTATAAGTAAGCAAGGGTTACTTAATATTTATTTAATTTGGAAGTCATGTCAGGTGCTCGCTTAGTGAAGCTTTGATCCTTCGATCCTTCACCATGTAACACGGTTACTTAGTTCCCCACTCGGACTTTCTACCCTCTACAGCTGATCTTCACCCATTTTACGAGTGATGACAACGGCGTCGTCACCTATGGATCGGCAAGTACTTGCCTTTCGTTAACAACCACGCTCACATCACACCCAAAGAATGAGCAACTGCGATTCGAACGGAGCCCCTGCTTGACAACTCCTCTCGCCACGCCATCTACGTTCCACCGCCTCGATTCCCCACTGCATCTCCCTTCATCAGGCCAGCCCGACACGGACACGACACCTAGGTTGACATCGTCTTCTAGCGCTCCCCCTGCTTCTGGATCGGGACCACAAACTTCGGCTCCGGATTGTGCTCGCCGGCATGAAACTGGAAGAACCTTCTACACGCACATGGTGGAGCGGGAACCGTAACATGTTAAAGCTCTTGCCATCTTGAGAACTCTTTGTTTCTCAATTCAAGCACCACTTTATCCCTTTTGGTTGGCGCCTTGATGCTCTCGCCAAGTTTTATTATGTCTCGCAGGGCAACGAAGGCTTTCAAGATTTCGTAACACAATTACAAACCGCTCGTAATGCGCGTGCTTCTGCTGGCATTGGATACACGATCTCAGACCCGGTGTTCAAAAACCACCTGCCGCTCTCGAATCCGATCCTGCAACTCCGGCGCGTGCGCGCACTTCCGCCACCTGTCTACGAGAACACGAAGATTGACGCTCATATCAACTTGATGCCCACTAACTGGGTCCAGATATACTATGACACCTATTGTGCATCTATTTTCTCTCTGAACTCTCTTAATGCTAACAAGTTTCCGATCCGTTTTTCCTTCGCGCGCGTGAACAGGTCGCCCCAAAATTCATCGTCCATCGATACTATCACCTTTCCCTTGTCCTCGGCTTCGTACTTGTACCCGTCGCAACGAATTGAACAGGTGAATTGATCGCAGAGATCTCGCATGCTTCCTAGGAATCCTTTGGGATGAGGTCGTTTCACCGATCACCGATTTTCTGCAGACGATAGTTCCACCTGGCTCGCGTATCTGGTGGTGTCCCACTGCCGTTCTGCCTTCTGCCATTGCATGCGGCCGGTCCCTATCGGAAGACGGAATGATCCATCGCCGACGACTTCCGTACACGAGAAACATAACATATCCTTGCTGCAGGTCACTGGCAGGCGAGCACCAAAGGCGAAAGCGAGCTCCTTACCGTCGGCAGCGAACCAGACGAGGTAATCTAATTGGCGTCGGCGACGCAGTTTGCAGGGTTCTGGTCTATGATTGGGGGGATGTGGAGCAGTAGACGACGCACATACGAACAAGATCATGTCCAAGTTTTACGAGAATATGTTGGATGTATGTGGTCGACTGGATCACACTCGAGCGGTGTTGGCGCTGCAAAGGACGATGGATTCATTGGCTGATAGTATTCCACTCGATCGGCGCATTCTGTATATACACATCGGTGCCTAGTGCACATCGGACCGTGTCTGGTTTGTATCGTTGTATGGTTTCCTCATACATTTGCGACCATATTGAATATGCGAGTGTAAATCGACGAGAGAAAACGAGGGAGGAGGCAACGAGTCCGACGTACAGCGGCCGTCGTGTACTCTCGTTCTGCCGAAAGCACACAGAAGTCGCCGCATGCCATCCCGGATGCGGTAAGGGTTGTGATACCGACAACTGGGGCAGAGGCAGGGGAGCGAGCGATTGCACGCGCAGTCACCACACGCCATCCTCGATGCGTCGGGGGGGGCAATGGTGGACACGGGGGCGGGTGAGGCGGGGGCGTCGCGAGCA